>CAUYON010183581.1:0-11188 GCA_963573935.1 Arctocebus calabarensis | reverse complement strand
ATTGACATAACATTCATGAGATTTTCTTACACCGGCTCTTCTAACACAACTTTGCCTCGAGGTTAGGCTCTCACTGTAGCCTCACTGGCCAGCCGCGCGTCCTGCACTAAGCAGTCATGGAGAGCAATGGTCTCCAACCTTTTTGGCACTAGGGACTGGTTTCCTGCAAACCAATTTTGCCACGGATGAGGGGAGGGCTCTGACAGGAGGCGGAGCCCGGGCGGTGATGCCGGGATGCCCCAGGCAGCTGTAAACTCAGATGAAGCTTCACTTGCCCGCCCACTGCTCACCTTGTGCTGTGCGGCCCAGGACCTAACAGGCCGCCGACCTGTACCAGTCTGTGGCTCAGAGATTGGGAACCACAGATATAGAAGATTTAGAAACTATAGAGAAAGGCCTGTTCTCACCCACAGGCCCTCAGCCCTGGCAAACTGAGCTGCTCCCTCCCCTTCCTTTCAAGGGCAGTCATTATGCTGAGCCAGGCTTGGCAAAATGAGTCTAAGGGGCAGCTTTCTTAATTAAAGGGCATTTGTTTCAGAAAGAATCCTAGCAATTTTATGAATGAGAATCATAACAGCCCTCCTCATTCCACACGCTGGGAAGGATGTGTCTCTATCTTTTCATTCAGGCAACTTAGGTTAGTTGTGGAAAATAAATGGATATCTGATTACCTGTAAGGAAGTAGAGTGGGGAAACTTACATGGGACAGAATTCGACCAAAGTCTTGGACATTTCTTAAATGCGAATGTATAGGTCTTTGCTGGGTATTTTACAAAAGTACTGGAAAATATATGTTATATTAAGGATTATCTGGAACCCTTCCCATCAACTTATGTCCTTATAACTTAGAAATTCTGTGATTCAAACAAACCCCGGGCTTGGCACCTGTGGCTCAACAGGTTAAGGCGCCAGCCACGTACACCTGAGCTGGCGGGTTCGAATCCAGCCCGGGCTCACCAAACAACAATGATGGCTGCAACTAAAAAATGGCCGGGCGTTGTGGCGGGCGCCTGTAGTCCCAGCTACTTGGGAGGAGGAGGCAGGAGATTCCCTTAAACCCAGGAATTGGAGGTTGCTGTGAGCTGTGATGCCATAGCACTCTATCCAGGGTGACAGCTTGAGGCTCCGTCTCAAAAAAAAAAAACCTGAACGCCTCCAGTCACCCCCAATTCTGTGCTGTATTTTCTTCCCAGCTTTGGAAAAGGCTTATGCTCCAATGCCCGGGTCCAGGGTGGTCAGAGCTTTGCACAGACTCTTCTGCTAAGGGTTAGTATTTGGAAGTTTCTACTTGCAGAGGCTGGGCCTGAGAGGAAACAGCTCGCAGACTCTGAGAAGTTCTCCTGAACCAGGTGCTGCTGGTCTGTACCTTACAGGCTAACCCAGTCCTGCCACATTCTTCCACAGAGTCAGAAGTTCACAAAGGTCCCAGGCTTGCTGAGGTTCAAGCAGAAAACTCTATGCAAGGCTGAATGAACTCCCATCAGATGGTCTGTCTGCCGGGCAGCAAGCAGAGCACTGACGAACGAGGCTGGCCCTGTGCTGGCTGCTTCTCCTGAGCCTTTAAATCTAGATGACCATGCCCAGGGGCGACTTGAGGATTTCTCCATAGGGGTGTTTAGGATAGCAACACAGCAGGACGTGGGAGGATGCGCTTTCTCCACATTTTATATAAGCTTGAGAACACACCAACTGTTCATATAAAGAATTGGAGAGGGTGCCCCTGCCCCGATGGGGGATAAAGCAGGTCCCAAAGGCCACCTCTTGGAATGGTCACTGACGCATAAAAGCCGAGATGCAATTTCTGTGTAAGAACCTGAGCAGCAGACTCCTTAACAATTCTGAGAAATGCACGTTCTTTGACAACTAAGAGGAATCTGCTTCACGTATTTAATCAAGACTGAAAAATATATTCTAATGGGAAAGGCACATGGCGTCGCCTATTACCTCCCAGAATATATAATGTGTAGAAAGCTCACATGACATGTTTATGTCTTCCTAGGTGCCAAGCCAGTGGATGGGCAGCATGAAATGTTTCTACCAACACTGAACTTTCCCACAGGGCTGAATCCAATTAATCAGGCCCAGCCAAACCTGCCAGCCACACCTGGGGCCCGGCAGAATGACCCTTGTAGGACTTAGAAACACCCCTTCAACAAACACTCATTTATCATGACCTGTATTCAGTGAATCACTGTGCTGCAGATACCGCCCGACAGAACTTTCGCAAAACACAGTGCTGCCTGGACCAAAAGTCAGAGATCTCTGTTCGTTTTTCATTTTAAAACGTTGCTCTTCAAACCACCTTACAAATATTAATTTATATTTCACTTTGAGCCACGGTTTGCTCAAACCAAGAATAATGCAGTTTATTTTTCTTCAGGCCCAAATCAAAGAACTGGATTGTTTCTACCAGTCACATTTGTTTTTCTTGAAATAGACACAGGCCTTATTTTTTCCCCAAAGCCTGGAGAATCCTCCCAGAATCAGAAATTCCTCTGAACCCATGGCTTCGTCCCCTCCTTGGAGGGCTCTGGAAGGTTATTAAAGAGCAAATGCACGTCTTTGGGTACCAAGGTGACCTTTGGACGCAGAGTTTCATTCAACTTACGTTTATTTACTGAGTACAGATTCATGGTGAGCATTGTTCAACACGCTGGGTAACAATATAAATGCTTCTAGCTTTCCTGAGGCTTACCTTCCAGTGGGGGTGGCTGGGGAGGAAGAGAAAATAAGTAATAAACAAAGAAGGGAAGTAACTAGTGATAATCACAACTGATAATGAGACAACACCAAGGATAATGGCCTAGAGTGACTGGAATGCTTGTGTTGAGGTGGTCAGGGAAGCTTTGCCTTTGAATTGAGACCTGAATGATAATATTATCTAATCATGTCACGTTCTGTAAGACACAAGATCTGACAACTAAGTTCAAGAACTTACCACCGTGCACTTACATTGGCAGCACTGTATAAACAACTCCATAACGTTTTATAACCTTGGTATATCAGCGTCTCTCAACTGTGCATGTTCTTTTTTTTTTGGCTTCTTTGACCCCGTCAGATAACTTTATTCACACAAACATCCCTTAATTTACAAAGCCTCAGTCTTTCATATATATCAGGGGGATCCACAGTGTTCAAGGAACTTAAATATAATGCGTCATACCAACCCAAGTAAACCAAGTACAAAAAATATTCATGTAAAGTTATTCACATGTAGGTCCTAGATTACCAGCCTTTGTACAAGAAAAAAAGAAATAAAGAAAAATGGATTTATCAACTAGTATTTGAAACTAACTTGGTGCCTGGCTTAAAACCTCCCTCACACTCAAGTCTGTTCCACACAGTGCCTAAGAAGTCAGTGAAATATACTTCCCCGTTTAGATGGGAAGAAGCACCTGGGCACAAAAGATTGCTCTGAATGTCCCTAAATAGGCTCCCTTTCTCCCGTGGCCTCTCCTGAAAAAACACATGAGAGAGCTTCCCTTCCGATACCCTTGACATCTTAGGGGACCCTTGAGCAACCAGTGGTAGTGGGTTCATCTCTCCAGATGGGAGCCCCAGGTGCTCAGAGCCCAGGCAGGCAAGATAAGAGGTGGGCCTGTGCTGTTTCAGAGGCTGTGCTACAGCCCAGTGCGGGAGGATGGCAGAGGCAATACGTCTGACTTTCTGCCTCCAAAACCCAGTGGCCTGGAGAGCTGAATAATGCCAGCTCGGCTGTTCTGAGGTTGTCAGCCCCTAGGAGACTCCCAGCAGCTGTGTCTGCCTGGGGGCTGCCAGCCAGGCCTAAGACGGGGGAAAAAGAGTCAAGGGGAAGGGTAATCTGAGCTGTGGGAGGAGGAGGGGTGTAGGATGACTGATGGTAGGAGGTGCGCCTAGTGGACAGGGCTGGAGGGGGTGGTGTGGAGCCAGGCAAGGGCAGAGCCAAGGACTCCTCCATAGGGGCAGCAGCCTGACTCTCCCAGCTTTCCAAAAGATAATCTAGACATCCATCCTATTAAGCTCTTTCTTCTAAAAAAAGTAAACAGCCAATAGCATAAAAAGAAAGATTCCCTCGATGCCAACTCTTTTCCTTCTCTTAGAAAAAGATTCCAGCAAATATAATCTTACCGCTTCAACATTGGTTTTCTAGGCTAGGAGACTACTGATGTTAAAGAGTTGAGAATCCTGGAGGAAGGGAATTATGGGCAATGTGCAGAGGCAAGGAGGCTGCGGGGAAGGTGGTGAGTGGTCCTCGCACCACAGGGCCGGGAGCAGAAGGAGTGGAAGCGTCTTGCTGAGTGGCGTTTATTATTGCTGTGTGTGTTGGGGTGCCATTGAAAGAATATTGGAGGTTGAATTAGAGCAACAAACAAGTATTTGTCAATTTCTTGTTAGAAAGCAAGAAGAGTGGAAGTGAACTCAGGATTATGTTAGTCCAAGTCGATGGGGCTAATGCCATGAAGAAAACAGCAGCATGCAAGGGGATTCAGCATTTTTCTGAGGGGAGAGAAAGTGTTGCTGATGAAGAGCTGTCAGAGGGGCAGTAACAAGTAGAAGTTATGAAAACATTGCAAAAATGCACCTAATTGCGCACCCAAATCATCAGCTGTTAGAAACACAGCAGACCAAGTAAACACAGATAGAGAAACAGTTAGGACAATCTTAACTGACAATCTTGGCACGAGAAAGGTATGTGCAAAAATGGTCCCAAAGGAGCTCACCAATAACAAAAGCAAAGAGCTCACGTGGCACGGTGAGGGACTTTTAGCCGTAAACAAATCACTGTATTGGAGCACCCTTCCTACTCACTTGATCTGGCCCCCAATGACTTTTTTCCTTACCCAAAAGGAAGACATTTTGATGACGTTCAGGACATTGCGGGTAAGATGATGACAGTTCTGATGGCCATTCCCAAAGGTTCCAAAATTGCTTAGAAGGGTGGACTAGGCACTGGCCTCAGCGCACAGCTTCTCAAGGAGAGTACTTAAAAGGCAACCATGGCGATATTCAGCATTGAGCTATATAGCACATTTTTTAGGATGAGTTCCTGAACTTAATTGTCAGACCTCGTATACTTTTCTATTTTTAAAGCAGTCTCACAAAGACATAAATAAAGCAAAAATGTTGATTAGGAGACATCATTGTCCTCTCCCATTATTTTAGGGGGGAGCACAGAGGAAATAAAAAAATGCTGGTAAATTGGTTCAGGCCCTAAGGTGGGGAACATTGCAATATGTATCTACTTAAAATGCACAATCCTTTGATCCAACAGTCCTACTATTAGGAATTTAATCTATAGCAATAATGGTACATATTCATGTACATATATGTACAAGGATACTCACCAAGCATAGCTTATAATAACTACATACTGGAAACAGCCCCAAAATAGATCAATGAGGGATTACTTAAGTGAATTATGGAATATCCATATGAGAGAACACTTTGAAGCTGTTAAAGGAATGAGGTTGAGGGCGGCGCCTGTGGCTCAAAGGGGTAGGGCACCGGCCTCGTATGCCAGAGGTGGTGGGTTCAAACCCAGCCCCAGCCAAAAGCTGCAAAAAAAAAAGAATGAGGATGAGGTGCAAGATAATCCACTAAAAGATTCAAACAACTCACATGACCGGTGTTCAGATAAAGAATTGAAAATGGGACTCGGCGCCTATGGCTCAACGGGCTAAGGTGCCAGCCACATACACCTGAGCTGAGGGTTCGAATCCAGCCCCGGCCCGCCAAACAACAATGACGGCTGCAACCAAAAAATGGCCGGGCGTTGTGGTGGACGCCTGTGGTCCCAGCTACTTGGGAGGTGGAGGCAAGAGACTCGCTTGACCCCAGGAATTGGAGGTTGCTGTGAGCTGTGATGCCACAGCACTCTATCCAGGGTAACAGCTTGAGACTCTGTCTCAAAAAAAAAAAAAAAGAATTGGAAAAGGATGCCTTTCCTTGAAAAATACTTTCCAATGCATATAAGCTATTAAAATTTCCTTTCTTTCTGGTTGTACTAGACCTTGGTTTCTAAGAATGAATTTGTTCCAGTAGAAATGTTTTTCTCAACTCCCACAGCTATTTTATGTGCTGGACCATTTATGATTATGAACTGATAAGAGTCTCAGCTACCACTAACATTTTAAGAAATAGGATGGAAATCACATGTTTCTCAGATGTCTGTATTTTTTAAGCACAGTGTTTCTGGTTTCTTTCTTTCTTTTTTTTGAGACAGAGCCTCAAGCTGTCACCCTGAGTAGAGTGCTGTGGCATCACAGTTCACAGCAACCTCCTCCTACTCCTGGGCTCAAGCGATTCTCCTGCCTCTACCTCCCAAGTAGGTGGAACTACAGGCGCCTGCCACAATGCCCAGCTATTTTTTGGTTGCAGCCATCCTTGCTATTTGACGGGCCCGGGCTGGATTCGAACCCATTAGCTTTAGGTGTATGTGGCTGGCGCCTTGAGCCATAGGTGCCAAGCCTCTCTGTGGTTTCTTACAATGCCATGCCAGGGAAGGACAGCAAATAATATTTACAATCTCTACTCCTCGTGGAAATAAAATCTGTCCCATGTTAAATAAAGCATTCATGCATATAAAAATTTTATTTAAAACAAAATTTGCCATCAACAATCTGAAATAGCCTTGGAAATGATGTTCAGTATCTATTTTTAAACTGCGTTACATATGTATCTAGTGGAATTGTGAGGAATTAACTGCTTATAGTCAAAATTTCCATCAGCTACAAGGTGGATGTGAGAATTCATGCAGGGGCAGAGCTTGGGGAATTGGCAGGGTGGCCTCCGGGTTGAGTCCCCCTGAGGCTGCAGTAAAGAGAGATGGCTCATTAGAAAATGCCGTGGTGATTTTCTATGAAGTGTTTCAGACAACACTTCCATGTGGAACTGAGTCAGAGAGCACAACCTGACCACGAGGGGCAAAGAGGACACAGACTGTTCATCACCAGCCCATGGATAGTCACTCTAAAACATTCCATTTGAGAACTGAATGCCATCGGTTGTTGTCAAGAGTCTACCCACTCTGTGAAACCAGTGCAGTAGAGAGGTATCTCTGAGTGCCGGCTCAGGGGCCATTGGCCTTCCACTGCAGCACCAGCCCCCAGGGAGAGTCAATATTGAGTCAATATTGCAGGAGGCCTTTCCAGGCACAGGCCAGTTATCTGTGCAGACAGAAACTGATCTTAGGGAGGGATGTTATTAAAAAGTGGGTCATTGGAGTGGGCTGTGCTAACTCCATCCAGAGCAGAGTCTCTTGTCTTTGTGATCAGGTTTCAGGCAAGGCTTTCATTTTTGTGGCCCTTGATAACACACACTCTCTGGTATTCTTGGGGAAGAAAAAAGGGTGGGGTGCAGGGTGAGCATGGGTGGTAAAAGTGGGAAGAGAAAAATGAGAGAGAGAGAGAGAGAGAGACAGAACTCTGGAACTCAAGACTCTGAAAGTGGCTCCATTGCAGAGGGGAAGCAGTCTGTTACAGGCAGCAAATATATCTGAGAGTCCTGTGAAGATCAGTGTGACAAGTATGAATAATCTTGGATTTTGACTTGTATTTTCCACCTTCTATATTTGAGATCCCTCTTTGGAGTCACTCAGTTGGAATCAGGTGACTTTTTTCGAGAAGCTTATTATGTCTTGAAGGTCAATATCTTTACTATTAATGATTCGAGCTATAGATTTACTATTTCTTGATATGTCTTAGAATCATAGAGATGGAAGGAACATAAATATCTGACCATTTTATAGATGAGGAAACCGAGACCTAAAGGGGTTAAGTGACTTGGTTAAACCTCTTAGAAAAGCCAGGATAAGAATTCAAACTTTCTTTTTCCTGGTAGAGCCCTTTGATACTTGAAAAATAATATTAATTTTTCACTTTTCTTTTTTTTGCAGTTTTTGGCCAGAGCTGGGTTTGAACCCACCACCTCCGGCATATGGGGCCGGCGCCCTACACCTTTGAGCTACAGGCGTCCCCAACTTTTCACTTTTATATGCTGCTCACACTTCTATTCATTTTGTTTCAAATTGTGTGGTTCATTTCCCTGTCTACGAATATATTGATTTAGCAGGAATTTCCAGAGAAGAGAAAGGGAGGGGAAAAAAGGAGGGCAGGGGGTGGAGAGAGAGACTAACTATATATAAGGGCCTACATTGGCAATTAAGATCAAGGAAATATTAATTGACAAATAATGTCAGATTTACAAATGCTTGAGACATAAACTGAGCCCGACTCAATCGTATGAAATACAGAGGTATATAGCTTTTGTCTTCAGGGAAAGCCGTGACTTCTTAAGGACTGTGCTTCATTAGCCGGCTGGTGTCTTGATTTGGCCTGGGATTCTGCACTTAACCAATGCAGGCAATACTCATGCAACGCCACAGGAAGAGAAATTGGGCATTTTCAAGTTCAATAAGTTTAAACAAATCATATAATTTGGTATAAAGTAGAACATGTTCTACCAGAATTTTCCAATTTGGCAGTGTATCTTGATCAAACCACTCTAACTATCTGCGGAAAAAGACAATTAGAAAAAATCTGGTGTCTTCCAACTTCCTCTGTATGACATCTCAGGGTGATGGTAAATTAAAGGACTCTGCTGAGTCAGAGTCATTTCCTTTGTCTTTGGAGTAGGTCTGTGAGGCACAGAGACACTTTCAGGGGATGTATACTGCTTTGTTGTATGTATATTAGCTAATCTGAAATTAATCTTATTCCTCAAAAAATGCTGTGGCCACTGCAGCCACTCAGGAAACATTATTTACTATTTTTTAGAAACACCTGCTTTCTAAAAAAGGACACTGAAGTCACAAAGATACCCCCTCAAGGAGCCCACAGTCTAGCTGTGAAGACACAGCTTTAAATAAATGACAATGTGCTGGGTATAAGAACATGATGGACTTGGATAGTGATTGGAAAGTCTGTCCAAGAGCCGCAAGTCATTCTCTGTTACTTCTTTCATTAATTCATCTCTGTACCCCTTGAACTTCACTCTTGAAGACAGCCGTCACACTCGTGCCCTGCATCTTAAAGTTAGCTAAGTGTGAAAGACAGTAAAGATCCCACATGCCCCCTCCTCCATTTTTATCCCAATGACTGGCTTCTGCAGGCAGGCAGGAGGCACAGTAGCTTTGAGCCAGTATCTCAAAATGGGGTGTCGACAATGATCAATTGAGACGAAGGACAGAAATACTGCAGCATCTATATGCATTCAGTTTTATCTAAAAATTAACAAAAAATGTTGTTTCCCGTGTTTGTATCATGCCTACCTGACTTGGTAAGGGCACACCCAACAGACAGCCCTTGTTTGACACGGGCCCCCTCATTAGGGCTGTCTGTTGGGTGTGCCCTTGTCAAGCCAGGTAGGCGTGGTACATTCAGGAAATGATGAGAGGTTCCCAGAGCAAAGGGAGGGATCTACGCTCTTTTCCCTTTCCAGGTATTATAACACATTGCAGTTTATTTATACTGGGTTGGGTGAATTTAGGTTTGTATGTGATATCATCCTAAATCAGGGGATGGCAAACTATGGCCCATGAGCCAAATCTGGCTTGCCGCATGTTTTCGCAAATAAATTTTGTTGGAACACAGCCATGCTCATTCATTTGCATGTTGTCTGCAGCTGCTTTCAGACAATGGTAGAGTTGAGTAGTTGCGACAGAGATGGCATGTTCTGAAAAACCTATCATATTTATTATCAAACCCATGGAAAAAAAAATATTTGTCACAACCTGAGGGCACTGGTACTTTATAGAGATGGGAGTCCGCCAGCCTCCTCATTTGATAGCAAATTGGTAAAATTCTCTTTCCTTTTCCTCAAACCACTTGTTCTTTTGAAGCAGCCTCTGGGACAAATATGGAGCTTGTCACTGAGGTATCCCTGGGAAAGCCCATCAGCACCCTGGTGAAATGGTATCCCACAACTTCTGGAAGAGGCAGCAAGAAGCCCTGGGTCAAAGCCATGGTCTTTATAGGTAGAAGCAACTTCTTTTCAATGTGGGAGAGCACGGGACAACCCCAGCAGCTGCTGAAGCCTGTTTTAGTGCTGGGGAACTCCCATCTCTGCCCAAAGGAAATGTAGCTCACTGCAACCTGAACTGTGTTGAAGAGAAGGAAATGGATTTGGAAGATTTCCAAATGCCAGGTCTTTTTTTAAGTTCGCCAGCATGCACTCTAAGACCCTGACTCCACCCACATAGGGTGGGGGTTCAGACCTGTTGTTTTTTATTTTGAGGAATCTTTTAGGGGGTGGAAATCATGAGGGAAGCTGGTTTGAATTTGAAGCTCATTTGAGATTTCCAGGGACTGGGGGAACTAGGTCATTATTTGGGGAAGGTTTCCCAAGGAACGTGTGCGTTAGGCCACCCATTTGAGGCCCAGAGAATGGGATGAATAGGCCACCTGTTTGGGGGGGAGTTTTGAACTCTCCAGCCATCGGGATAGGATTGCATTTATTCCCTTTGAATTTCCATTGCCATTTGGGGTGACATTTATCCCCTCTGGATTCCCATTTGTGTACTTTCTAGCCCTGTGATTGGGCATCTGAGGCACCCTCTGAGGTGCCACTTGGAATGGGTTTGTCGTCTTTGGATTCCCACTTGTCTGATATGCCCTGGCACATTGAGTCAAGGATCCGTGTATTGTCTATTTGTGAGCCTTGCTGCAACATAAGGAAGCTCCATCTCAAAGTACCCTGGGAAAAACTCTGGAACTTATAGCTATAGCTACAGCCCACATGTAAAGAGAATCCTAATGTATGTGCTGGATGGTGAGGACAAGTGGCTGTTAAATGAAAACTCCCATTTGATTGACAGGCTGTAACATTTTAGATTGTGTTGGGAATTCCTTACATCATATGAGTTTTATTGTGAATTTTTGTACCACCTGTTTGGAGTGAGAGGAAAGTGTAAGCACACATGAAAATAACTGTGTTTGAAAATTACATATACTGACTCAGCGCCTGTGGCTCAACAGGCTAAGGCACCAGCCACGTACACCTGAGCTGGCGGGTTCGAATCCAGCCTGGGCCCGCAAAACAACAATGTTGGCTGCAACCAAAACAAAAAAAAGGCCAGGCGTTGTGGTGGGCGCCTGTAGTCCCAGCTACTTGGGAGGCGGAGGCAAGAGACTCGCTTGAGCCCAGGAATTGGAGGTTGCTGTGAGCTGTGAAAAAAAAAAATGGCTAAAGAGAGTTCAAAAAGAAAAAAAAA
>CAUYON010183578.1:0-10894 GCA_963573935.1 Arctocebus calabarensis | reverse complement strand
TCGAATCCAGCCTCCGGGCCCGCCAAACAACAATGATGGCTGCAACCAAAAAATGGCCGGGCGTTGTGGCGGGCGCCTGTAGTCCCAGCTACTTGGGAGGCGGAGGCAGGAGACTCGCTTGAGCCCAGGAGTTGGAGGTTGTGAGTTGTGTTGCCATAACACTCTATCCAGGGTGACAGCTTGAGGCTCTGTCTCAAAAAAATAAATAAATAAATAAATAAAAAATAAAAAAAATAAAATAAAATAAAATAAATCAGGTTTACACTCTGCATCACCAACCACCAGAGAGAACTTTCATGCAACAAGGGCAAGTAGGCAAAAGGCCTATAATAACACTTGTACCTTTTTAAAAAGGGACTTGGTGCTCGAGAAACTGAAAATGAGATATGGTAATGTCAAGAATAAAATCAATATCAATGTACACACTGGATTCAAACTGTAAAGTAATTCTTTTAAATGTTAAATAATTTAGGGCCAAGCACAGTGGCTCACACTTGTAACCCCAGCACTCTGGGAGGCCAAGGTGGGTGGACGCTTGAGCTCAGGAGTTTGAGACCAGCCTGAGCAACAGTGAGAGCCCATCTCCAAAAAAATTGCTGAACATTGTGGCAGGCGCTAGTAGTCCCAGCTAACCCAGAGGCTAAGAAGAAAAAATCTCTTGAGCCTAAAAGTTTGAGGTTGCTGTGAGCTATGATGCCATAACACTCTACCCAGGGCAACTGAGTGAGACTCTGTCTAAATTAATTAAAAATAAATAAATAAATAAAAATCAAATAATTTATGCTATAAAAACATGAAACACAGGTTCAAAAATCAACACTCAAACAATCTTTAAGACATTATTCTTTGACAAAAGGAAAAAAACTGCAGTAACAATTAGCTCAAACCATAACAAATAGATACAGATAGATAGATGGAAAATGACGCATATTCCTTTCTCTTTTTAACTACTGATTGATAGGAATCCCATAGTCTGAAAGATAATTGTGATTTTACTGGCAACATTTAGGCAATATATTTCTATTGCATTTTCATATTCACTTTTAGTTATCATTTTTTCATACCAATAACCCAGATAATTAATGACTTACATTGTTAACAGGTGCTGTGTTAGAGGTAGAGTAGCTGGATTAAAGTAGTCCTGAATGTTTTTCAAAGTAGTCAGCTCTGTGCTAGCATTACAAACCAATAATGCGTGGACAACTACTGTAGAGAGGATGCAGAAAATAAACATTTGATGTAAATAAAATGGACCATTAAAAAACTGCATTAAATGTTAGATAATTTCAACATGTACCTAATGTTTTATGTTACATGATTTATTGACTATGTCACGTGACATAAAATAAACCATTAGGTACATGCAGAGGTCCCAAATTCTTATTCATTAATCACTATATTATCCATTCATTCATTTCACACGTAACTACCCATAAATTACATGACTTAAATCATATTTGGACTTCTATAAATGAGCAAATGAACAAGAACACCAGTTTTGAGTTAATAGATAGTGGCAAAGCTTGACAGCCAGCAGTTCCCTTAATTCAACACACACTTGTGCTATATAATAGTATTTATATAATTTTTAAACACTTTTCTTTTTCTTTGAGACAGAGTCTCACTTTCTTGCCCCAGTAGACTGCCGTGACATCATAGCTTACAGCTATGTTCAAACAATCCTCTTGCTTTAGCCTCCCAAGTAACTGGGCCTACACGCACCCGCCACAACGCCCAGCTATTTTTTCTTTTTTTAGAGATGGGGACTCACTCTTGCTCAGGCTGATCTTACTTCTGAGTTCTAGTGACCCACCTGCCTTGACCTCCCAGAGTGCTGAGATTATAGGCGTGAGCCACCATGCCTGGCTAAACGCTTACATTTCTTCCTCAATTATTTTACAGAAATGTATGGAGACCCAAAATTAGAATGCTGGTATTGGTGAAGAAAACAATGGCAACAAATATGAAAATATCCATCTGGCAAGTGACAAATATTTACTTAAATTGGCTATTATTGGACTCACGCTGTTTGTTTAGGTTTATTCAGTTACGAAAGAAAAGATCAAAAACTAAAAACTTCAAAAATACTAAAAATTTGCCACTAAATACTATATCTTAATTAGTTACAGACCAAATTTAACTATTAGAAATAATTCTAGAGATTGAAATATGCAGAGAAGTCTCAGATTCATAGAACTAGACAGGAATTCAGACTTACTAAAGGTTTCTTTATTAAAAGAAAAATAAGGCCAGAAGTCTATTATCTTATCAAGAATTCTCAAGACAGATGATAAGATACAAAAAAATCATAACAGCCTACTCAACTCCTTGCAAATACTTCAAAATCTTCTCAATGTACAAATAAATTATTTATTAAATGTACCCTCAAATAAACCAAGAGAATTAAACTTGATGTAAGAAATTATTTACATATTCAACTCTTATACACATTGTTTTTTTTTTGCAGTTTTTGGCCAGGGCTGGGTTTGAACCCGCCACCTCCGGCATATGAGGCCGGCGCCCTATTCACTGAGCCATAGGCACCACACATTTTTTAGGAACACATTGGACGTGACCAATTGGACGTGACAGTAGGAACTAGAGGTGGATGCTTTTTGTTGGCTTTAATCAAACAATCCCACACAGTTAGTATTCTTGCTCACAGTACATCCTGTGTTTATCATTCTTTTTAAATATAAATTAAGATAAGCATAGTAATACTTACCATTAGTGGGCCAATTAGAAGGGAAATAGCCTTTCAAAGGCAGTAGTTCCACCTCATTGATAGATGATGGGCCAAAGAAAGCACTACATGCAATAAAAGTATCCAGTTCAAAATCCAGGGTTTTTGAAACCACCCAAAGATCGTCTGAAAAGACATTTTTTCCAGCTTTATTGAGGTGTGACTGACAAATTAAAAATTATATGTGTTTAAGGTGTACAACATATTGCTTTGATATAAGTACGCCTTGTGTAATGATTCCCACAATCACACTAATTAGAATATCCATCACCTTTTGTGTGTGGTTGAAAGAACCAAGCTGACTCCATTTTGTTAAAACTAACTCATTTTGTCCCACAGCCTTTCACTAATTCTACTTTGTCCCATAGCCTTCAATTTGCAGCTGCATACCAAAGGTGATAGGCAAACTGCTTCCTCCCCAACCCCCGGCTCCAGTACGTCTGTCTGGAGCCATAACAGCACCCACCCTCGGCCCAGTAGTAGTAAATCCTTCCCCAGGCTAATTAGCCCAGAACAGACATTGTCCAGTCCCCTAAGCCCCTATCAGATCTCCCCAGCAGTTCAGAACAGACATTGTCCAGTCCCCTAAGCCCCTATCAGCTCTCCCCAGCAGTTCGCCCAACACCCTCTCCCTTTGTTCCTTTCTGTACCCTTAAAACTGCTTTCCCCTCTGCGGTTGAGGCTTCTCTGCTTTCCTGCTGCATCAGGAACAGGAAGCCCTAGCCTAAGCTAGCTAATACACTACCTCTTGCTTTTGCATCGGACTTGGTCACTGGGTGATTTATGGGGGGGACCCTGTGACTTGGGCACAACAAGGTGAGAAAGCAAAGATAATGATTTAGTGGGCGGCACCTATGGCTAACTAGGTAGGCCCCATATACCAAGGGTGTTGGGTTCAAACCCAGCCCCAGCCAGCTAAAACAGCAATGAGAATTGTAACAAAAAATAGCTGGGTGTTGTGGCAGGTACCTGTAGTCCCAGCTACCCAGGAGACTGAGACAAGAGAATTGCTTGAGCCCAGGAGTTGAAGGCTCCTATGAGCTGTGACACCACTGCACTCTACTGAGGGTGGCAAAGTGAGACCACCCTCAAAAAAAAAAGATAATGATTTAGTATACCCAGAGCTTTTTTAAAAAACTCATTTTAAAGGATTTTATTTCCAAATGCACAAAATTTTGGATTCAGTGTTGTCAAATAATACAGACAATGAAAAAAAGTTACATCTTTTAGTTTATCTTTAGTATTAGCTCAGAGTATTATAGCTGAATCAATATGCTTATTCATATGATGCCAAGAGCTTAGTGACTTTTTTAAAAAAATTAACGTTTTGGTATCCTTTTAATAAAGTTTAAAAAAAATCCAAAAGTTATAAAATATGCATTTTAGTAATCAAATTTATCATACAACAATTTATGAATATAGTATGTAGTACTATTAAACCATACTTTAAAAATTCTCTTTAATATAGGGAATTTATACAGGTTTATGTAATGGAGAAACAAGACTAGGCTGAACTACAAACATGATTTTATGAACTTACTTTTGCTATAAATTGAAGAACTTTCCTTCCTACTCAGCTTAAGATAAAGTTTGGTTTTAGGTTCATCGTAAAGCTCCAGGTTGCCAGTAGTAAACTTCTTTAATTTGCCATACTGTTTTCTCTGAAAATCAAATGCTTTTCTAAAATGGGGGGAAAAATAAACATAATTTGACCATTTAGTTACAATTTTTTTTTTTTTGAAGATAGTCTAATTTTGTCACCCCCAGTAGAGTGTGATCAAAGCTCACAGCAACCTCAGACTACCAGGCATAAGCAATTCTCGTGCCTTAGCCTCCCAACTAGCTGGAATTATAGGCACCAGCCACAAACTCCAGCTATTTTTTGAGGCGGGGTCTCGCTCTAGCTGAGGCTGGTCTCAAAATCCTGAGTTCAGGAGATCTACCCACTTCAGCCTCCCAGAGTGCTGGGATTACAGGTGTGAACCACCATACAAGGCCCATACAAATTTTAAAAAACCCTTTAAAATAGGCTCAGCGCCCGTGGCTCAGCAGGCTGAGGCGCTAGCCACATACACCTGAGCTGGTGGGTTCGAATCCAGCCCGGACCCGCCAGACAACAATGATGGCTGCTGCCAAAGGATGGCCGGGCGTTGTGGCAGGCGCCTGTGGTCCCAGCTACTTGGGAGGCGGAGGCAGGAGACTCGCTTGAGCCCAGGAATTGGAGGTTGCTGTGAGCTGTGGTGCCATGGCACTCTATCCAGGGTGACAGGTTGGGGCTCTTTCTCAAAAAAAAAAAAAAAAAAAAACCTTTAAAATATAGTATGAAAAGTAAAAAAGTCCGAGTTGTGTATACTTTCATACATGTATATAAAATACATTGAATATATTCCATCAAAAAAAAGAAAAGAAAAGAAAAGAACAATCCTTACAATTGTCACTTGTTGTAAAAAACTGAGATAAAGGGGCCATACCTGTGGCTCAGTGGGTAGGGTGCCCGCCCTATATACCGCAGCTGGCGGGTTCGAACCTGGTCTCAGCCCAACTGCAACAAAAAAAAAAAACTGAGATAAAAAATAGTACCTAGGTTTGGCGCCTATGGCTCAAGCAGCTAAGGTGCCAGCCACATACACCTGAGTTGGCAGGTTTGAATCCAGCTCTAGCCCACCAAACAACAATGATGGCTGCAACCAAAAAATAGCCAGGCGATATGGCAAGTGCCTGTAGTCCCAGCTGCTTAGAAGGCTGAGGCAGAAGAATGGCTTGACCCCAGGAATTGGAGGTTGCAGTGAGCTGTGATGCCACAGCAGCTCTACCCAGGGTGACAGCTTGAGGTTCTGTCTCAAAGAAAAAAAAAAAAGTACCTAAAAGATAGAGTACCTCATTTTCTTTTTTGAAAAAAAATTTTTATTGATATGTAATACTTGTACAAATTTGGGGGATAAATATGTTATTTTGATACATTTATACACTCTGTAATGATCAAATCAGGGTAACAGAAATACAATCTCACTTTTCTTTGTGTTGATAACATTATAAAACTTCTCTTTTGGTTATTTTGAAATATACAGTAAATTATTATTATTATTATTTTGAGACAGAGTTTCACTATGTCATCCTCGGTAGAGTACCCTGGTGTCACAGCTCATAGCAACCTCAAACTCTTGGGCTTAAGTGATTCTCCTGCCTCAGCCTCCCAAGGAGCTAGGACTACTACAAAAAAAATAGTTTATGAGTACTTATGTGACTACAGGCACCCACCACAATGCCTGGCTATTTTTTTTGGGTTGTAGTTGTCATTGTGGTTTAGCAGGCCCAGGCCAGATTCGAACCCGCCAGCCCCAATATATGTGGTGGGCGCCCTAACCACTGAGCTATGGGGACTGAGCCAACAATAAATTATTATTAACTGTAATTTCCCTACTCTATTATAGAATAGAATTCATTCCTTATAACTGTATTTTTTTTTAACTCCTTAACTGCTAACCAACTGCTCTTCATCCTTTCCTCTCCCCTTCCTTTCTCAGCCTCTGATAACCATCATTCCACTCCCTACCTCTATGAAATCCCCTTTTTTCTCCCACATTTGAATGAGAACATGTGACACTTTTCTTTCTGTGCCTGGTTTATTTCACTTGACATAATGACTTACAGTTCCAAATCTGTAGTTTCAAATGACAAAATTTCATTCTTTTTTACAACTGAGTAGTAGTCCATTATATGTGTGCGTGTGCCTCTACCCCACACTTTCTTTATCCATTCATCTGTTGATAGACTTAGGTTGTTCCATATCTTGGTTATGTGAATAGTGCTGCATAAACATGATAGTACAGATATCTCTCTAATACATTAAAGAAATATCTGTAATATATCTTTTCATTTGGTTATATCCCTAGCAGTGGGATGGACTACTGAGTCATACGGTAGTTCTAATTTCAGTTTTTTTCAGGAACCTCATTTTCCACAATTATAAAATAAGTATAATAACCTAACTTCATTATCTTCATATTTTATAGGCTATTGTGATGATTAAACGAAGTAATCACTTAGGAATCTAAAGTGCTTAGAAGAATGCCTGGCATACATAAGCAAATAACAAATGGTGTTATTATTACTGTTCAAATGGTCATTATACTTACTTTTCTGAGTAATTCAACTTTTATAAAAGACATTTCTAAAAATCATTCTATTATCCTATAAGCTAGTTCAGGCTCGTGAATGATCACCCACCTATTATCCTGCACTGATTAAACTATTCCTATAGCTTGTTCAATAGGGTTTTCCTTAGGATTGTGAAGAAGAGATTAAACATAAAAATGGTTAGAAAAACAATACTCTGTCACTTATTCTGATAGTGCTCATACTGTCTGATGTTTAGAGGGAGTCAAAATAACTTTTTTTTTTTTGAGACAGAGTCTCACTTTGTCACCCTTGGTAGAGTGCCCTGGGGCCATAGCTCAACCTTAAACTTTTAGGCTCAAGTGATCCCCTTGCCTCAGCCTCCCAAGTAGCTGGTACTGCAAGTGTCCACCACAACATCCAGCTATATATATATTTTTTTTGTTTTGTTTTTTAGCTGGGTCTTGCTCTTGCTCAGGCTGGGCTGGCCTCAAACCTGTGAGCTCAGACAATCCACCTATCATGGCCTCCCAGAGTGCTAGGATTATAGACATAAGCCACCGTGACCAGCCTCCAAAATAACTTTAAAAACTTATTCCCATTTTGTAATTACAGAAACACAGGTATTCCATCTTTTAGATACTTTTCTTATCTCAATTTCTTTTAAAACTCATAATGATTCGGGCTCGGTGCCTGTGGCTCAACAGGGTAAGGCACTAGCCATGTACACCTGAGATGGAGGGATCGAATCCAGCTCAGACCCAGCAAACAACAATGACGGCTGCAACCAAAAAATGGCCAGGCGTTGTGGCGGGCGCCTGTAGTCCCAGCTACTTGGGAGGCGGAGGCAGGAGACTCGCTTGAGCCTAGGAGTTGGAGGTTGCTGTGAGCTGTGATGCCATGGCACTCTACCCAGGGGGACAGCTTGAGGCTCTGACTCAAAAAAAACTCATAATGATTCTGAAGGTTGCCAATCTCTGATACATGTATAATTATACGCAATTATTTGGTATCACAAAACATACCTCACCAAAAGCTGGCATTCCTCATAGAGGGGTATCTTTTGACTTCTTAAGTATAAGCCAATACTCTTAATATCACTTAAAACCATGCTAGGTAGAGATTCTTCCTGTGTTAAATATCCTGGAGTCACGTCCTCAAGCCATTTAAAAAATTTACATTGGTCCGCTTTGGGTCTATCACATGTATAAAAGAGACGACCCTAGAGGACAAAAAAGATATTAAAACTTAGGGACAGAAGGGTACAGGTGAAACTTACTAAATGCAGAATATAAATGTCTTCATACAATAACTAAGAAAATGCCACGAAGGCTATGTTAAATAGTTTGATGAAAATATTTCAGATTGTATGTGAAACCAGCACATTGTAACCTTTAATTGTACTAATGTACACAGCTAGGATTTAATAAAAAAAAAAAAAAAACTTAGGGACAAAATATTTTTAATTTTCCTATTGCTTCTGTATCACATTTGTCAAGGCTTTTTATAAACACTGCTCAGCATTAATGTACTCTAGTAAATTAGTCACTATACAGCTTAATTTTACTATTAATTAAAGTAATAAAAATGAAAACCACCTATTTTTCCATTTACTTTCTCTTTAGCAAAATATTACATTCTTCTGAAAATAAGTTTATTTGAAAATTTAACAATAAATTTAAAATTGTTTTTCTGATTAAAAATGTTCACTGTAGACTTGAAAGCTGCCTAGAAACCACCAGCATCTTATACATTTCTTTCCATCCTTTTTTTTCCTCATTAATATAAGTACATATACACACCCAGAAGGACACATGTATATGGTTTTTTTAAAAACAAAACTCAGGGCTTGGCACCTGTAGCTCAAGCAGCTAAGGCACCAACCACATACATCAGAGCTGGCAGGTTCAAATCCAACCCAGGCCTGCCAAACAACAAGGAAAACTACAACCAAAAAATAGCTGGGCGTTGTGGCAGGTGCCTGTAGTCCCAGCCATTTGGGAGGCTGAGGCAAGGGAATGGCTTAAGCCAAGGAGTTGGAAGTTGCTATGAGCTGTGATGATACAGCACTCTAGGACAACAGCTTGAGGCTCTGTCTAAAAAAAAAAAAAAAAAAAAAAAACTCAGATAACAATACATTTCTGTTCTGTAACCTAACCTTTATATCCAGCAATTATATAGTATGAGCAGGCAACTTTATCATTAAATCATCTTAAAAAGAAAACAAAGATTTTTGGTAGCTGTATAATATTTCAGTTTGTAGTTCTACTATTACTTATGAATTCTTGCTTTTGACAATGAAGTTTAAATCCAAATTTATACACTTAACTAATGAAGTAGGATATGCAAACAATGGAGAAAAAACTATTATTATAAATGAAAGCACAGTTTTACAAATGAATACAAGCCATTAATCAACATACATTTTACTTATCTGACTTCCACAATAATAAATTATCAGCAATATAAATTAAGTCAGTCTGCTTTTCTATTCCTCTGGCCTTATCTGTTTTTCGGGCCGGGGTTTACATTGTAGACTAGTTTCATCCTGCATTTCTTCAAGACTCATCTCTTTATTCTCTAAGCTCTCAGATTGTAACATATTCCCCTTCTCAGTGCTCTCACTGTAATGTAGGCATGTCTCTCCTAATTAGCAATTACAGTAGCATATAAAACTTTCCTTTTATTTTTTTCCCCTGTCTACTACTATGCTGTAAGTTCCTAAGCAAGTTTAAGATACCTTAACTCTTATTTTGTATCCTGGAACACAGATCAAACTTTCAATAAAATTTATTGACAGTTTACCACAGGTTAACCACTACCACAGAAGACTCCTAATCAAGGCACTCTTTAAACTTGTCATAAAGCAACAGGTATCTAAACTTTCTATTAGATAAGTACTTGATGCGGTGGAGGGAAGGAAAAGCAAAAACAATACCTTATTTGGACCTTCCTTTTTAACCATGACAAGTTTTGCAGGTTGATTATGATGACAGGTTGGTACATTATTTTCTACATGTTTCAGGTGGTCTTCTTTAGATGATGTGTAAAATGATATGTCAACCTTTGAAAGAGCTTTGTGCAACCTTTGTGCCAATCCAAAAAGCAATATATTTAGATGTTCTACCAAAAAAAAAAAAAAAGACAGAGAGAGATAGCTAAAAATTAAAAATAAAATCTCATGTTTCTATCACCTATGTGCTGTTTGTTAGCTCAATTTGAACAGAGTCTTTTAACAGAGTCAACTATAACATAATAATAATAATAATAATAAGCATTTTTTTAAAGGCAAGTTTTATCTATACCTTAAAACAATCAGACCTAAATGCGCATTCTACCTAAACTTTTCCACTTAATTTAACAGTGATTTAAATGCTTCTAGTTAAAAAAAAAAAACTATAACTTTAAAAAAGAGAATACTGTCATTTCCATATTCCAATACTTAATTTTGATTTAAAATTAGAATAAGTCACTACAAAGACTACACAAACACTGGCTCAGTGCCTGTAGCTCAAGTGGCTAAGGTGCCAACCACATACGCTGGAGCTGGCAGGTTCGAATCCTGCCCAGACCTGCCAAACAACTATGACAACTATAATCAAAAAATGGCTGGGCGTTATGGCAGCCACCTGTAGTCCCAGCTTCTTGGGAGGCTGAGGCAAGAGAATCACTTAAGCCCAGGAGTTGGAAGTTGCTGTGAGCTGTGATGCCATAGCACTCTACCCAGGACCACAGCTTGAGGCTCTGTCTCAATTAAAAAAAAAAAATAGGCCGCCCCTGGGTGGCACCTGTGGCTCAAGGAATAGGGCGCTAGCCCCATATACCAGAGGTGGAGGGTTCAAACCCAGCCCCGGTCAAAAACTGCAAAAAAAAAAAAAAAAAAAAAGGCTGCCCTGCCCACCCTGCCACCCCGGCCCAGCCAGGAGTCAAGTGGGAGCCGGTGGGTGGCAGCTTGCCGCCACCGTTAAAAAAGAGAAAAAAAAAAAAAAAAAGACTATGGGTGGCGTGGCGCCTGTGGCTCTGGCCCCATACCCA
>CAUYON010183577.1:0-26004 GCA_963573935.1 Arctocebus calabarensis | reverse complement strand
CGCCATTTTAAGCTTCAGCATGGAATTAACTTTTGTGCCGGTAGGAAAGCTAGGCCAACGTAACAGGGAGTGTGCAAGGGAAGGGAGGGGTCAATCCGGAAAATTATTTCTCTGTGCTGGGAGGAGGTGGGTAGATGTCCCAAGGCTGTGTTTTGACATTTAAGCCTGGCTTGGGCGCCCTTTTTGGGCCCTCACAATGGTGTCTCACGCCTGTCATCTTAGCACTCTGGGAGACAGAGGTGGGTGGATTGCCTGAGCTCACAGGTTTGAGACCAACCTGAGCAAAAGCAAGACTCGATCTCTAAAAACAGCCAGGTGTTGTGCTGGGCGCCTGTAGTCCCAGCTACTCAGGAGGCTGAGGCCAGAGAATCTCTTGAGCCCAAGAGTTTGAGGTTGCTGTGAGCTATGACACTATAACATTCTACCGAGGACAACAAAATGAAGCTCTGTCTCAAAAAAAAAAAAAAAAAAAAAAAAACAAAGTGAAGGAAACCAGTCACGAATGACCACATATTATATGATTCCATCCACCCAAATGTCCAGCATGGTGAGATCCAGACTGACAGAAAATAGACGGTTATTACCAATTTGGGGAAATAATGGAGCTGGAGTGAATGTTAATTGGTATAGGACTTCTTGTTGGAACAATTAAAATGTTCTAAAAGGAGACGGTGGTAATTGTTACAGAACTCTGTGAACATACTAAAAACCATTGAATTATACTCCCTAACTAGGAAAATTGGATGATACATGAATTACATCTCGATAAAGATGATATTTTTTAAAAATCAGGTAGGGTGTGGTAAATTTTATGAAGATGAGAAGGGATTAAGAATGACGGATGATAGATGTGAGTGAATTCATGAGTAAATTCAAGCCTGGCGATGACGTCTAGGTCCAGTGACTGACCTGGGTAAGGATTCGTCTGATGTTAGTAACAAAGGAGATGGAAGGTAGTCTAAAAACAATGACCTGGAGGGGAAAGGAGAAATTTGGAGAATTGACAGGCCCAGAGGAATATGAAAACAACCCGCTATGTGGCTTCTCTTGTTCCCCACTCGTGTTGACAATCACTCCCAAAGATCCCAAACAACAACAGACGTGTAAACATGCTTTTCCCAAATAATTACAGTCATTTGTCACTTTCTTTTTTTCTTTCCCTTTATGGAGACAGAGTCTCACTCTGTTGCCCAGGCTAACATGCCGTGGCATCATCTTAGCTTACTGCAACCTTTAAGCAATCCTCCTGCCTCAGGCCCCTGAGTAGCTAGAACTACAGGTGCCCACCACAATGGCTGAATAATTTTTCTATTTTTAGTAGAAATGGAGTCTCACTCTTGATCAGGCTGGTCTGGAACTTCTGAACTCAAGGGATCCTCCTGCTCAGCCTCCAGCCATGAACCACTATGCCCCGCCTGATGGTCTTTTTTTTTTTTTTTTGTAGAGACAGAGTCTCACTTTATTGCCCTCGGTGGAGTGCTGTGGTGTCACACAGCTCACAGCAACCTCCAACTCCTGGGCTTAGGCAATTCTCTTGCCTCAGCCTCCTGAGTAGTGGGGACTACAGGCACCTGCCACAATGCCCAGCTATTTTTTTGTTTTGCAGTTCAGCCGGACCAGGTTTGAACCTGCCACCCTCGGTATATGGGGCCGGCGCCTACTTGCTGAGCCACAGGTGCCGCCCCTGATGGTCATTTTTAGCCAAAGTTGTTACTCTGCCAGTGGCACTATATGTCAAGAAAGTTGCAGTTGGCTCCGGTGCCTGTGGCTCAAGTGGCTAAGTCGCCAGTCACATACACCTGAGCAGGCAGGTTCAAATCCAGCCCAGCTCACTAAACAATGACAGCTGCAACCAAAAAATAGCCGGCGTTGTGGCAGGCTCCTTAAGTCCCAGCTACTTGGGAGGCGGAGGCAGGAGAATCGCTCCTCCAGGAGTTGGAGGTTGCTGTGAGCTGTGATGCAACAGCACTGTACCCAGGAGGACAGCTTGAGGCTCTGTCTCAATAAAAAAGAAAGTTGTGGGCAGTGCCTATGGCTCATCAAGTAGGGCACTGGCCCCATGTACCAAAGGTGGTGGGTTCAAACCCAGCCTAGGCCGAACTGCAAAACAGAAAAATAGCTGGGTGTTGTGGTGGGCGCCTGTAGTCCCAGCTACTCGGGAGGCTGAGGCAAGAGAATTGCCTGAGCCCAAGAGCTGGAGGTTGCTGTGAGCTGTGTGAAGCCACTGCACTCCACCAAGGGTGATAAAGTGAGACTCTGTCTCTCCCCCCAAAAAAAAAAGAAAAAAGAAAAAAAAGAAAGTTGCAGTTAAAGATACTTAAGGAAATGGAATTCTCCAAACGTGGGTGCATACCATGTTATTATCTGTGGGCAGTGTCTTTTACTGAACTTGAGGAGGAAACAGACTTAATAACAGGCCCCAGTGATACTAACTTTGAGATGGATCTCAGAGCCCCAGACAGCCCAGCTCCATTTTGTCATCACTATTATTAACAAAGCCTGTTATTGTAATCATTATGAAAAATTTGTGCCAACTACTTCTAGTTTTTCTCTCTTGTGTCTTACTAAATTTTCTCTAGGAAAGGAAACTCACACATCTCTCTACCTTGAGCTTATTCACAGTTCCTGAGACCTAGGTAGGAGAGAATTAACAGAAGGCAATGATACTCAGTCCATAAAAAAGTAAAGTGGACTCTAAAATTCCACTCTACAAACTTAGAAAAAATGTTATTTTCCTTTTTCTCTATTTCTCAAATGAAAAACACATCAAAATTTTATCATTTTCCTATTTCCTATAATGCTTGCATTCACCCATGACACGGATGTGTGCCCACTAACTTAGATACTCAAAACTCATTTATACTGTACTTTATGGAAAATTTAAGAGATTGTTCAAGACAGTTCAACTTACAGGATTTCTTTTCAGCTTTTTTGTATATACTTTAGACCAAATTCTATGTAAAATTAGACTCACTATATCAGAGAATTGGCCACCACGTCAAAAATGGCAGAATACTGGGCGGTGCCTCTGGCTCATTGAGTAGGGTGCCGGCCCCATATACTGAAGGTGGCAGATTCAAACCCAGCCTCTGCTGAACTGCAAAACAGAAAAATAGCGTTGTGGCAGGTGCCTGTAGTCCCAGCTACTAGGGAGGCTGAGGCAAGAGAATCGCCTAAGCCCAGGAGTTGGAGGTTGCCGTGAGCTGTGGGACGCCACGGCGCTCTACTGAGGGTGATAAAGTGAGACTCTGTCTCTACAAAAAAAACAAAAGAAAGAAAGAAAAAAATGGCAGAATACTGACTTGGAGGGTCTCTCGTGCCCAGGGAGAGTAGTCTCCAAAGGAGGGAGGGGTAATTACCCAAGGACTTCCTGTTGAACATGGAGAAAGTAGTTAGTAACCTGCACATCCAACTTTCCCTAAATAACTCAACAAGCTTTGGCTAAACTATCCTAGGCAAGGGGGTGGGGGGAATTCATGTTTCTACAATTCCTTTGAACTCTCTTCTTAGATTCTTTACTTATCTCCTTCAAAGAGCAAGCAGACTCAAGCCTAATCCTACAGCAATCTCTAACTAAGAGAAGCCCCGAGGGCTGTTTAATCCATGATCATCTATCAAGATCACTGGAGGCTGTTCTGCATGCCCCACCCATGGTGCTGTTCACCCTCTCACCCCACTGACCCTAGGGTAACACCACCTATTCATTTCATACTTAGAATAAGTGAGGGATATGGACAGAAGTTGCAAGGAAAAACATTTTAAGATATTAAAACATATCACTTATTAACCAAGGAAAGAACTCCAAAGGGGAATCCATGACATCTTCCTCCTGAATTCTTTGAACGAGTCTTGAAAAGATATGGGGAGTCTTCTTTCTATGAGACTCTGTAATCTCTCAGGGTACGTCCCACTCTGGCCCACAAAGCTCTTCCTTCCCTTTCCCCCTTCCACGGTGTGATTCTGGACGTTCTGCAGTGTCACGAGCGGGTCCTTTTTCCTTACTTAGGACCACACCTCTTTCTTCTCATGCCCTCTAAATGCAGGCAAGGTAATCCTTACGACACTCTGTCTCCTGGCGTCTCAACTGTGATCTGTAGTCTGATAATTTCCCAAACTTTACTAGCTGTGTGATTCATCATGGTCACTTCCAAGGCCAGTTAATCCAGGTCTGAGGACATGATCTTCCTTCTTCAGCCTGCTTGCCCACTGTCTTTCCTCCCTCTGCTGATGGGATCAGCATCTTCCCCGTCATCCGGGCTCCAAATTTTAATATAGTTCATGTCGCTTTGGCAGCACTTAAAGGACGAGGGAAAGATAGGAGCCTCCCCCATCTAATTATCACTGAGCCTTCCCAGTTCTATCTCCACGAGAGCGCTGCAGTCATCCGCCCTCTGTTCCCACTCTCATTACCCAAGTTCAGTCACTGTTGTGCCTTCCCCCAGATCATTGTTATCACTCTCCTTAATCTCTCCTTACCCCGGAGCACCCCACGACAATCATGGTAAGTCATCTTCCTAAACCTCTGCTCTGATTAGATGATTTCCTCTGCTCAAAAGTAAGTACCTTGCACTCAGATGCTCTGTCCGAGCCCGCCAGGCATGAGGACGTGCTGTGTGCCTAAGCACGCCAGGTATCTTCTGCATTGTTTCTGCACAAATGCTACTTGGAATTTCTTTTTCTCCAACTTTACTTGCTTAAATGATATTTGGTCTCCTAGATCCATTTCAATTACTGCTGCCCTTTCAGCCTTTCCTGAAGCAGACCAATTATCTTCAACTAGGAAAATATCCGGGATACTTTCTATCAGAGCACCTAGGAGAGAAGGAGAGAGCTGCCTCTGGCCTCTTGTGGGTAGAGGCCTGGCAGCAATCCCAGGGTGCACAGGACCGGCACTCTCAACAAAGAATGACCTGACCTTTCACTAAATTGAAGGCCGCAGGAAGGTGGAACCCTTTCTCCATGTTCCTTGTATTAGGAAGACCTACAACAGCGCCTGTCACATTGATGTTTCCTTTAATTTTTGTGGAATGAATGAATCAATGATTATCAAAAACATTATAAAATTATTATTATTCTTTTTTTTTTTTTTTTGAGACAGAGCCTCAAGCTGTCAGAGCTGGATAGAGTGCTGTGGTATCACAGCTCACAGCAACCTTCAATTCCTGGGTATCACAGCTCACAGCAACCTTCAGTTCCTGGGCTCAAGCGAGTCTCCTGCCTCTGTCTCCCAAGTAGCTTGGGACTACAGGCGTCCACCACAATGCCCGGCCATTTTTTGGTTGCAGCCACCATTATTGTTTGGCGGGTCCGGGCTGGATTCAAACCCGTGAGCTCAGGTGTATGTGGCTGGCACCTTAGCCTGTTGAGCCACAGGCGCTGAGCCTATATAAAATTATTTTTTAAGGTGCATGAAAACAGCTATGTAGGCTGGGCATGTGGCTTGCACCTATAATCCTAGCACTCTGGGAGGAGGAGGTAGGAGGATCTCTTGAGTTCAGGAGTTCAAGACCAGCCTGAGTGAGAGCAAGACCCTATCTCTACTAAAAATAGGAAAATTAGCCAAGCATTGTGGCAGGCACCTGTAGTCCCAGTTACTTAAGAGGCTGAGGCAGGGTGATCACTTGAACTCAGAGTTTGAGGTTGCTGTGAGCGAGGCTGATGCCATGGCATTCTAGCCTTTGCAACAGAGTAAGAGTGTCAAGAAAGAAAGAAAGAGGGCGGCGCCTGTGGCTCAAAGGAGTAGGGTGATGGCCCCATATGCTGGAGGTGGTTGGTTCAAACCCAGCTCCAGCCAAAAACCGCAAAAAAAAAAAAAAAAAGAAAGAAAGAAAAGGAAGGAAGGGGATATAAACAGCTATATAAATTTGTGAGATACTGTATTTTTCTTTCTTTTGGATCAGCTTAAATCTGCTATTTTTAACTGAGAACAAAAATAAAAGCAAATGCATTGTATGTGACTAATGCATACAATCTTATAAAGAGAGTCGCTTTTCCCAGGTTCACATTGGTGCCTTTTAAGGTAGGCTGTGTCATAATTAGATTAAACTGTTGGTGGGATGGGGAGAACTCCTCTAAAATGAAGACTCATGGCACAATTGAAGCCCCTGGAACTCTTTCGGGACCTTCTTTCCCTTCAACGTAGGCCATCAACTGAAATGTAAAGATGATTAAACTTGCATACCAAATTAATTTCTCAAATAGAAATATCATTTTGACTTGAAGGCTTTGAAGATCCTCATACTATTCAAGAAGAACAGATGATTGTATCATCCTTTAGCGGTTTACAAATGGGGCTGCGCTGGGTGCTGGCACTGTCAGGATGAAAACAACAAGCGGCTTCCCAGGACCTGGTCAGGGAGTGGGGACAGTTGTATGCGGAGACCGCTCTAACAGTGGCAGGGTTAGGACCTGCTGAGTAAAGAAGCAAAGTGTTCTAGAAGTCTAGGAAAGAGAGAGAGTTGTGCCTGTACCTGAAGGCAGATTATAGTACACACTCAGTATTTTATTTGGTTTTTGCTTGTTTATTTTTCCGGACAGAATCTCACTCTGTCCCCCTGGGGAAAGAGCCATGGCATCATCATAGCTCAGAGCAACCTCAAGCTCTTGGGTTCAGGCTATCCTCTTGTCTCAGCCTCCCAAGCAGCTTGGACTACAGGTGCCCACTGCAACACCTGGCTAGTTTTGCTTTTTTTTTTTTGAGACAGAGCCTCAAGCTGTTGCCCTGGAGTGTCGTGGCATTACAGCTCACAGCAACCTCCAATTCCTGGGCTCAAGCGAGTCTCTTGCCTCTGCCTCCCAAGTAGCTGGCACTACAGGCACCCGCCACAACGCCTGGCTATTTTTGGGTTGCAGCCATCATTGTTGTTTGGCAGGCCCGAGCTGGATTCGAACCTGCCAGCTCAGGTGGCTGGCTATTCAGGAGGCTGAGGCAAGAGAATCACTTGAGCCCGAGAGCTCAAGATTGCTGTGAGCTGTGACACTATGGCACTCTACCGAGGGTGACAAAGTGAGACTCTACCTCTAAAAAAAAAAAAACCATGAAATATATAACTTATAGGTTTTAACTATGGCTGGAATCCAGGGGCTCATATGACATTCAAGCTCTCCATTTTCCTTCCTTTCCAGGTTTTCTATGTGGCAAGTATGATGACCTCCAGCAGGTTTAGCTCAGCAACTTCAAGGGAAAGAGACAATTTCCTCTTGTCTCTTGCCTATGGGAGGAAAATATCTGGAGAGGACTGTAATTAACTCAGGTAAAGGCAAGTGCCCATTCTCTCTCTGATCCAATCACTGAGATTAGACAAATGGGATGCTCTGTTGGGCAAGACACGGTCATGCGCTCACCCCTATCATCTAGAATTAGGTGAGTCAGAATCAGCTTCAGTCAACTCACATAAAATGGTTCATTTTTTGAATGGTTTTATCCTCAAAAGGTTAGAGAAGGAATGCAGTAGCACAAACATATTCACTGAAACATGGAATGCCTGTCCTCCTCGTACAGCTTTCCAAACACCACCATGCCAGGCTCATTTTTGAAATATTTTTGGAGAGACTGTAGGGTGGGGTCTTCCTATGTTGCCCAGGCTGGCATCAAACTCCTGGCCTTAAGGGATCCTTTGATTTCTCAAAGTGCTGAGACTATAGGAGAGAGCCACAATGCTTGCACTCAACCAAAGCAGTTTCCTCTTCTTTTTTTCTTTCTTTCTTTTCTTCCTTTTATTTTTTTTCAGAGATAAGAGGCAGAGTCTTACTTTGTCACCCAGACTAATGTGCAGTAGTGTGACTGTAGCTCACGGCAACCTCAAATCCTGGGCTCAAGTGATTCTTGCTTCTCAGCTTCCCAAGTAGCTGGGACTATAGGTGGATGTCACTATGCCTGGCTAACTTTTTTTGTTGATGTTTATTGTAGAGATGGGAAATCTCCTTATGTTGCTCATGGTCTTGAACTTCTGGCCTAAAGCAGTCCGTTAGTCTTAGCCTCCCTTAGTATGGGCAAAAGTTTTCTTAAGAAATCTCATGGCCAAGGCGGAGCCTGTGGCTCAGTCAGTAGGGCGCCAGCCTCATATACTGAGGGTGGCGGATTCAAACGCAGCCCCAGCCGAACTGCAACGAAAAAATAGCCGGGTTTTGTGGCAGGCGCCTGTAGTCCCAGCTACTTGGGGCTGAGGCAAGAGAATCGCCTAGGCCCAGGAGTTGGAGGTTGCTGTAAGCTGTGTGATGCCATGGCACTCTACCAAGGGCGATATAGTGAGACTCTGTCTCTACAAAACAGAAAAAGAAATCCCATGGCCAGGTGCAGTTTTTGCAGCTGTCGTTGTTTAGCTGGTAGGGACTGGGTTTGAACCTGCCACCCTGGGTGTATGTGGCTGGCGCCATAACCACTATGCTATGGGAGCTGAGCCACTTTTTTTGTTTTTGAGACAGAATCTTACTCTATTGATTTCAGTAGAGTGCCATGGCATCATAGCTCACAGTAACCTCAAATTCTTGGGGTAAAGCAATACTCCTGCCTCAGCCTCCCGAGTAGCTGGGACTATCTATAGGTACCCACCACAATGCATAGTGGGCTAGTTTTTATTTTTATTTTTTTTTGAGACCAAGCCTCAAGCTGTTGCCCTGGGTAAAGTGCTGTGGCATCACAGCTCACGGCAACCTCCACTCCAACTCCTGGGCTCAAGCGATTCTCCTGCCTCCACCTCCCAAGTAGCTGGGACTATAGGCACCTGCCAACAATGCCGGCTATTTTTTTGGTTGCAGCTGCCATTGTTGTTTGGCGGCCCTGGGCTGGATTCGAACCTGCCAGCTCAGGTGTATGTGGCTGGCGCTTTAGCCCGTTGAGCCACAGGCGCCGAGCCAAGCTTGGCTATTTTTTTTGTTTTTCTATTTTTAGTAGAAATGGGGTCTCCCTCTTGCTCAGACTGATCTGGAACTCCTAAGCTGAAGGGATCTTCTGGCCTCAGCCTCCCAGGGTGTTAGGATTACGGGCATGAACCAGCAAGCCCAGCCACACATGACCATTTTTGAGTCAACACCTTCAGCATGGATGCATACATCATCTCAGATAGGAGTAGAATGATTGTGAGAGATGCAGATTAACTGAAATACCACAGGACTAATTTAGATAATGGACTTAAAGAGCTTAGATGTAGGCGCTCAACTGAAAATAGTTCCCTTCCTTTTCTGTCTTGGCATGATGCTTTAAGAAGGCCAAGGTTAGGTAGCCATCTGCTCCAGGAATACCAGGATCTCTAATAGTGACCTGGTGAAGCTCTTTGGTTGCAACAGCCTAGAACAAGTAAGGAGATTGGTGGAAAGAGTCAGGGAAACTGCAGGAAGGAGCCCCAGTCTTTCTAGGAATTGTTCTGCTTCTCTCCCAACAATTATCACCATTGACCACCAATGGTTCACTCATCATCTCCTAAGTCAGTTCCTCACATCCCCAGTTGCTCTCTATAGCCACTCACCCTAAAGCAGCTACAATAGTTTTACTGCTAAAACACGCAGGCTCAGTGCCCATAGCTCAGTGGTTTGGGCCACATACGCCAGGGCTGGTGAGTTTAAACCTGGCCCAGGCCTGCTAAACAACAATGACAACTCAACAAAAAAATAGCCAGGCGTTGTGGCAGGCACCTATAGTCCCAGCTACTTGGGCGGCTGAGGCAAGAGAATCGCTTAAGCCCAAGAGTTTGAGGTTGCTGTGAGCTATGACATCACTGCACTCTACCGAAGGCGACATAGTGAGACTCTATCTCAAAAATAAATAAATTGGCTCGGCACCTGTGGCTCAACGGGCTAAGGCACCAGCCACATACACCTGTTCTAATCCAGCCCGGGCCCGCCAAACAACAATGACGGCTGCAACCAAAAAATGGCCGGGCGTTGTGGCTGGCTCCTGTAGTCCCAGCTACTTGGGAGGCGGAGGCAAGAGACTTGCTTGAGCCCAGGAATTGGAGGTTGCTGTGAGCCGTGATGCTACCGCACTCTATTCAGGGTGACAGCTTGAGGGTCTGTCTCAAAAACAAACAAACAATAAATAAATAAATAAAGCTCAGCATGGTGACTCACACCTGTAATACTAGCACTCTGGGAGGCTGAGGCAGGTTGATTGCCTCAGCTCAGAAATTCCAGATCAGCCTGAGCAAGAGGGAGACCTCCCCCCCCACACTAAAAGTAGCTGGGCATTGAGCTGTGCCTGTGGCTCAGTGGGTAGGGTGCCGGCCCCATATACTGAGGGTGGCAGGTTCAAACCCAGCCCAGGCCAAACTGCAACCAAATAAATAGCTGGGCACTGTGGCAGGCGCCTATCGTCCCAGCTACTTGGGAGGATGAGGCAAGAGGATCACTTGGTCCAGGAGTTTGAGATTGCTGTGAGCGACTCCATGCTTGTGGCTCAACAGGCTAAGGTGCTAGCTACGTACACCTGAGCTGATGGGTTTGAATCCAGCCTGAGCCAGCCAAACAACAATGACAGCTGCAACCAAAAAATGGCCGGGCGTTGTGGCAAGCGCCTGTGGTCCCAGCTACTTGGGAGGCGGAGGCAGGAGACTCGCTTGAGCCCAGGAATTGGAGGTTGCTGTGAGCTGTGATGCTGCGGCACTCTATCCAGGGTGACAGCTGGATAGAGTCACCAAAAAAAAAAAAAAGAGAGAGATTGCTATGAGCTATGACACCATAGCCCTCTACTCAGGGCAACAAAGTAAGACTCAAAAGAAAAAAAAAGGAAAGAAAAGAAAAATAGCCCAGTGTGGTGGCCAGGGCTAGCTCCCTGGGAGGCTGAGGTGGGAGGATTTAATCTGACAGACCAGAATGCAAATGAAACCCAGCTGCGTTGCCTCAGGGCAGGACAACTGGGAGGCGTTTCTCCCACTCAAGTTCCCAGGTAGAGGCCCACTGAGGGCACACCCTTCCGAGGCGTTGGTCTGGAATCACACCCTTGTTTGCTTTCTTCCCCTTTGCTGTCCTGCTGCTCCACTCCCTTCCCAGTTTCTCCCGAGTGCCCTCTAATTAGTCACTTGCGCAGGGATCTCCACCTTAGAGTCTGGAAAAACTAATCTATTCGTTTTTTTTTGTTTTTTTTTGAGACAGAGCCTCAAGCTGTCACCCTGGATAGAGTGCTGTGGCATCACAGCTCACAGCAACCTCCAATTCCTGGGCTCAAGCGAGTCTCCTGCCTCTGCCTCCCAATTAGCTGGGGCTACAGGCACCCGCCACAACACCTGGCCATTTTTTGGTTGCAGCCGTCATTGTTGTTTGGTGGGCCTGGGCTGGATTCGAACCTGCCAACTCAGGTGTACGTGGCTGGCGCCTTAGCCCATTGAGCCACAGGCGCCGAGCCGAAACAAATGTTTTTTATTTGCTTATTTATTGGGGCATTTATTTAATTACAACAGTAATAAGACACTATCACCATAACATTCAAACAGAACTAAACACAAAGCAATGTGACATTTGATACATTCTGAGACAGCAAACTGTGGTGTTGTCTGTAAGTCCTTTTAGACTTGCAACTACGTGTTTTCACTCAGACTTGTATTTTGTTTGCTTGTGTTTTTTTTCATAATGGGAATAGCTCTGTGTGTTTCATTTGGCAAACTGCCCTTTTCCTCTAAGACTCTGTCCTGAGCAATTTTTCATGTCTGTTCATATAGACCTGCATCTAGGGGGACCTTCTTTTTTTGCAGTTTTTGGCCGGGGCCGGGTTTGAACCCACCATCTCTGGTATATGAGGCTGGTGCCCTACTCCTTGAGCCACAGGCGCCGCCCTAGGGTGACCTTCTTAAATCGCTCCTTCTTACAGCCCACAAAGTTAAGAAAAGAAAAATAGCTCAGAGCCCTGTGAGGTATTTGAGGTATGCTAAATCTATCAGGCCTGGAGAGATATTTTTTTTTCTTTTTTTTTTTTTTTTTTGAAACAGAGTCTCGCTTTGTGGCCCTGGGTTGAGTGCAATGGCATCATTGTAGCTCACCGCAATTTCAAACTCTTGGGCTCAAGCAATCCTCTTGCTCCAGCCTCTTGAGTAGCTGGGACTACAGGTGTGCGCTACTATGTCTGGCTAGTTTTTCTATTTTATTTTTTTATTTATTTTTAGTTTTTGTATTTTTAGTAGAGACAGGGTCTTGCTTTTGCTTAGGCTGGTCCTGAACTCCTGAGCCCAAGAAATTTGCTCACCTGGGCCCATGCCTGAGCCCAGGAGTTCCAGATCAGCCTGAGCAAGAGTGAGACCCCATCTCTAAAAATAGCCAGGCACTGTGGCGGGCGCCTATAGTCCCAGCTACTTGGGAGGCTAAGGCAAGAGAATGGCTTAAGCCCAGGAATTTTGGGGGGTTTTCTTGCAGTTTTTGGCTAGGGCTGGGTTTGAACCCATCACCTCTGGTATATGGAGCTGGTCCCTACTCCTTGAGTCACAGGCGCTGCCCTAAGCCCAGGAGTTTGATGTTGCTGTGAGCTATGACGCCTCGGCACTCTACCAAGGGTGACCAAGTGAGACTTTGTCTCAAAGCGGAAAAAAAAGAAATTCACTTCCCTCCTCCTCCCAGAGTGCTTGAATTACAGGCATGAGCCACTGTGCCCAGCCCCAGAGAGATACTAATTAATATGGGGCTTCAGTCATGCCCCCCTCCCCAAACATATACCCTGGAGTAATTGTTTAAAGGTATTTTGGGTTATTCTCAGTGGCTCATAACTGTAATCCCATACTTTGGAAAGCTGAGATCAGGAGGATCATCTCAGGCCAAGAATTTGAGACCAACCTGTTGGGAGTAGTAATTCCAACTACTCAGGGAGCAGAGGCAAGAGGTTCCTTGAGCCCAGATGTTCAAAGTTTCAGTGAGCTATGATCACACTCCTGGGCAATGGAGTGAGACCCATCTCCAAAAAATAAAAAATAAATAAAAAATAGGCCAGTCACGGTGGTCCATGCTTATAATTCTAGCATTCTGGGAGGCCAAGATGGAAGAATCACTTGAAGTCAGGAGTTCCAGATGAGCCTGAGCAAAGGTAAGACCACTGTCTCTACAAAAAAAATGGAAAATTAGCTAGCCTTTGTAGCAGGTGCACCTGTAGTCCCAGCTTACACTTGTAGGAGAGACATAAACAGAAGGAAACTGAGTCCAGGGTCTGTGTGGGTAACGTGGTCTTTATTCACTCCAGTGCAAGTGGGCTGAGTTTGAAAAAGAAGTCAGCAGGAGGGTTAAGGCGGGGTGGGAAGATAAGGGCTGGAGGGTGGGGATTGGTGTACTCGTTCCTTCCTGGGCGGGGCTTGTGCACTAGTTTCTGTGTGCCTGTACTCAGTTCTATTTGGACGGGTCCTGTGCTCTGCCCTATCAACTTGAGCCCAGGAGTTTGACGTTGTGAGCTATGAGGATGCCACTGAACTCTATTATTTTATTTTATTTATTTTTTATTTTTTGGAGACAGAGTCTCACTTTGTTGTCCTTGGTAGAGTGCCATGGCATCATAGCTCATAGGAAATTCAAACTCTTGAGCTCAAGAGATCCTCTTCCCTCAGTTTTTCATTTTTAGTAGAGACAAGGTCTCACTCTTGCTTTGGCTGGTCTCGAACTCCTGAGCTCAAGTAGTCTACCCGCCTCAGCATCCCAAAGTGCCAGTAACAGCTTGAGTCATTGAGCCCGGCCTCTATTTTATTTGTTATTTTCTTTTAATTTTTATTTTGGGCTGGGCATGGTAGCTGACAATGTAATCCTAGCTCTCTGGGAGGCAGAGGTGGATGGATAGCTTGAGCTCAAGACCAGTTTGAGAGTTCGAGACCAGCTTGAGGAAGAGCCAGACACTGTCTCTAAAAAATAACTGGGCCCGGGGCGGTGCCTGTGGAGGCCAGCCCCATATACAGAGGGTGGCGTGTTCAAACCCAGCTCCGGACAAACAGCAACAAAAAAATAGCCAGACATTGTGATGGGCACCTGCTACTCAAGTCCCAGCTACTTGAGAGGCTGAGTCAAGAGACTCATTTGAGCCCAAGAGTTTGAGGTTGCTGTGAGCTGTGACACCACAGCACTCTATCAAGGGAGACAAAATGAGATTGTTAGCAGTGTCTGTAGCTCAGTCAGTAGGGCGCAGGCCACATACACTGAGGCTAGTGGGTTTGAACCTGGCCTGGGCCAGCTGAAACAGCAATGACAACTGCAACAACAACAACAAAAATAGCTGGGTGTTGTGGCAGGTGCCTGTAGTCACAGTTACTTGGGAGGCTGAGGCAAGAGAATCTCTTAAGCCCAAAAGTTGGAGGTTGCTGTGAGCTGTGACTGCATGGCAATTTACCTAGGGTGACATAGTGAGACTCTGTCTTAAAAACAACCAAAAAAGGCTCAGCGCCTGTGGCTCAACGGGCTAGGGCACCAGCCACATACACCAGAGCTGGTGGGTTCAAATCCAGGCCAGGCCTGCCGAGCAACAATGACAGCTGCAACCAAAAAATAGCCAGGCATTATGGCGGGCGCCTGTGGTCCCAGCTACTTGGGAGGCAGAGGCAGGAGACTCGCTTGAGCCCAGGAATTGGAGGTTGCTGTGAGCTGTGATGCCATAGCACTCTATCCAGGGTGACAGCTTGAGACTGTGTCTCAAAAAAAAAAAAAAAAAAGCAAAGTGAGACTGTCTTCACAATAAAAAAAAAAATTGTTTTCAGAATCTGTAGTAGGATGAACTATGAAAATCCAATTAACAGCTTGTGTTACTTTAATGTAAAGTCTTAGTAAACATCTTAGGAACAACTGCTGCTTCTTTTCCAGGTTTGAAGTCCTCAAAGTTGACCCAAATAAAGTATTTATATTGAGTTTCCCCCAGTTTTTCCCATTAAGTTGAAATAGTAATCCTTCCCATTGTTTCTGGATTAACATCCAAACTTTTACTCTGCTACAAGAGGGTCTGATCTGGCTCTCTCCGATGCTCCTGCCTCATCTCACATTTTTCTCCCCTAAAGATAGCCTGAGTACAAGAATTGAGGTTGGGCGGCCTCTGTGGCTCAAAGGAGGTGGGCACCAGCCCCATATGCCGGAGGTGGCAGTTCAAACCCAGCCCCTGCCAAAAACTGCAAAAAAAAAAAAAAGAAAGAAAGAAAGAAAAAGAAAAGAATTTGAGGTTGCAGTAAGCTATGCTTCCACAGCACTCTACCCAGGGTTACAGTGAGACTCTGTCTCAAAAACAAAAAAAGTGTTTATTTGAATTATAAAATTGTCCTTTGGAAGCCATGTACTTTGATATGACAATATCTGAAGCGGTATTCTGATTCTAAACACAAGGGATTATAGAGGCTTGTGTTACTGAGATTCTCCATTTTTGATAAACTCATTGAACGTGGAATTCAGATCTATGGGCAAACATGTGCATAGTTACATATGAGGTCTGAAAATTAAGTTTGTGAACTCGCCACCTTTTGCTCACGTTGGCAGCACTCTACAACAATTTACTAAGGTTTCATAACATTGGTACATCCGTATCTCACAGCTGTGTTTGTGTGAATGTGAGGCAGGATCTTGCTGAGTGGCCTTCATTACTGTTTTGTGCTTTTGTATACCGTCACGAGACTGTCAGAGTTTGAATTAAAGCAATAAACATTCATAAATTTCTTGTAAAACTTGGCAAGAATGGAAGTAAAATCAGGGACATATCATTCCAAGTTTATGGGGTAATGCCTTGAAGAAAATGGCATTGTACAAATGGATTAAACTTTCTTTTCAAGACAGAGTCTGACTCTGTCACGCTGGGTAGAGTGCCTGCCCTGGCTCACAGCAACCTCAAACTTTTGGGCTCAAGCAATCTTTCTGCTTCAGCCTCCCAAATAGCTGGGACTGCAGGTACTCACCACAATGCCTGGCTGGTTTTTCAATATTTTGTAGAGACAGTCTCCTTCTTCCTCAGGCTGCTCTCAAACTCCTGAGCTCAAGAGATCCACCCACCTTGGCCTCCCCCTCCCACAGTGCTAGGATTACAGGGGTAAGCCACAGCACCTGGCCTAGTTCCTGTAGCTCTGTGGCTTGGGCATCAACAACACACACTGGAGCTGGCAGGTTCAAATCCAGCCTCAGCCTGCCAAACAACAATGACAACTACAAACCAAAAAGTCGCCAGGTGTTGTGGCAGGTGCCTGTAGTCCCAGTTACTTGGGAGGTTGAGGCAAGAGAATCACTTAAGCCCAAGAGCTGGAGGTTGCTATGAGCTGTGATGCCACACACTCCACCCAGGATGACGTACGGAGATTCTGTCTCAAAAAAAAAAAAAAAAGGCTCGGTGCCTGTGGCTCAACGGTCTAAGGCGCCAGCCACGTACACCTGAGCTGGTGGGTTCAAATCCAACCCGGCCCGCCAAACAACAATGGTGGCTGCAACCAAAAAATGGCCGGGCGTTGTGATGGGCGCCTGTAGTCCCAGGCACTTGGAAGGCAGAGGCAGGAGACTCGCTGAGCCCAGGAATTGGAGGTTGCCGTGAGCTGTGATGCTACGGCACTCTATCCAGAGTGACAGATTGAGGCTCTGTCTAAAAAAAAATAAAATAAATATATATATATACATATAATAAAACATGGGGTGGCGCCTGTAGCTCCGTGAGTATGACGCCGGCCCCTTATACCAAGGGTAGCGGGTTCAAACCCTGTGCCAGCCAACAAAAAACTAGCTGGGCGTTGTGGTGGGCGCCTGTAGTCCCAGCTACTCGGGAGGCTGAGGCAAGAGAATCCCCTAAGCCCAAGAGCTGGAGGTTGGTGTGAGCTGTGATGCTATGGCACTCTACCAAAGGCGACAAAGTGAGACTCTGTCTTTTAAAGAAAAATAAATAAATAAATAAATAAACATGTCTTGGAATTAAAATTATGATAACAGCAATGAAAATTGGAATAAAAGAGTTGGAGATAAAATTATGGGATTATTACAGATAGTAAAGCAACATGACATTGATGGAAAATAAGAAAGAAATTACTAGAAAATTAGAGGGCTAGCCCTGGAGGTCTAATATCTGAGTTTCAGGAGTTATAGAAAGAATAGAAGAAATCAAAGGAAGGAAATCTCCAAAGAAACAATTCAATAACTCTAAAAAACCCTAGTTACCATACTGAAGTCCACCAAGTTCCCAGAAATTTGGATGAAAATTGGTCTATGTAGGCTCAGTGCCTGTGGCTCAACGGGCTAAGGAGCCAGCCACGTACACCTGAGCTGGTGGGTTCGAATCCAGCCCGGGTCCGCCAAACAACAATGGTGGCTGCAACCAAAAAATGGTCGGGCGTTGTGGCGGGCACCTGTAGTCCCAGCTACTTGGGAGGCAGGGGCAGGAGACTCGCTTGAGCCCAGGAATTAGAGGTTGCTGTGAGCTGTGATGTCACAGCACTCTATCCAGGGTGACAGCTTGAGGCTCTGTCTCAAAAAAAAAAGAAAAGAAAATTGGTCTATGACAAGGTATATTAGTATAAATTTCAGAGCAACAAGGTCAAAAAGAAGACATTACAAGACTCTGGAGAGACAAACAAGTTTTCCAAACCTGTGTTCAGAGGAAAAACAGACACATGAAGGTGCACACAGCCACCCACACACTCACAGAGTGTGGATATTAAGTCTTTCTAAGTAAAGAACCTTCTTTCTGTTGCTATCCAAAAAGCAGTATGTGCAAGGATGTATTGTTTGGAAGTAAGTGAAGTTAGAATGAACTCTGATTTTGTTCACTCAGAGCTACACATCACTCTTCTAGGAATGATCCCATCCCTCTCCCTCTGTATACCATGTGTTTTATTTATTTATTTAGAGACAGAGTCTCACTTTATCACCCTTGGTAGAGTGCAGTGGTGTCGCAGCTCATAGCAACCTCCAGCTCTTGCCTCAGTCTCCCAAGTAGCTGGGACCACAGGCGCCTGCCACAACGACAGGCTATTTTTTTGTTGCAGTTTGGCCGGGGCCGGGTTTGAACCTGCCACCCTCGGGATATGGGGCCAGTGCCCCACTGACTGAGCCACAGGCGCCGCCCACACTGTGTGTTTTAAATGGGCACTCCCAGTCTCATAGGCACCCCCACCCTGGCCGTGTTATATCAAAGTGTGCCTAATACTGTTTAAAAGTGGACTAGAGACGATAACTCTGACTTCCCGTTGGGTGGGGAAGATTCCATAATTGGTGGCCACCATGACCCCAGCCTAGGTGCGAAACAATGGCGTTCAGGCAGGACAAGGGACGAGAGACTTGGCGTAATCTGGACCCTTGCACTTTCCATGATGACATGAGTCTTCCAAAACAACAACAAAAATTTGTCTGATCTTAATTTCTATTGCTTGAAACAAATAGTGCCTAATACAGAAATGTATGACAGCCACTATTCTTGCTTATCTAACAACTTATAAGTAACATTTATGGAGACTTAGGATGTGCTGGGCACTGTGCAAGTGCCTTTAGTGTGTTATCAAATTGAATCATCCCAACAGCACCTGGAACAGAAGAAGAAGCTGAGAACAGTGCAGGTATGTTACTATTAATATGTTCATAGTCTTAGGTTAAAGCTCAAGTACATGACAAACTGTTACAGACCTCCCCTCAGCAGGACACCCCCACCTGCTCACTCTCCTCCTTCTATTACCCTAAGGCCACATCCTGTCTTGCCCCGTAGCTTATGGGTTGTCTTCTGTCCAAATGCTCTTTCTCCCAGCTTTGCCTGGTAAACTCCTATTCATCCTTCAAGGCCCATTCAAATGTTTCTCTCTGCTCCTTCCTGAATCCCTCATCCTTAAATGAAGATTATGCCCTTACAGCCTCTGTGTCCTCACTACAGATGCAAAACATTATAAAATTAGGTAGGATCAGGTTGCTCACAACTGTAATCCTAACACTCAAGAAGGCCAAGATGGGAGAACTGCTTGAACTCAGGAGTATGAGACCAGCCTGAGCAAGAGTAAGACCACTGTCTCTCTGAAAACAGAAACATTAGCTGGCCATTGTATCGGTGCCTGTGGTTGTAGCTACATAGGAGGTGGAGGAGGATTCCTTCAAACTCAGGAATTTGAAGTGGCTGTGAGCTAGGCTGACACTGTGGCCTTCTAGCTGGGTAACAGAGTGAGGCTCCATCTCAAAAAACAAACAACCAACAAAGAAACTTTAAAATTAAGCGTACAGGCTCTGTTCATGTGAAATTCAAATTTGCTCACTATGGCTTCCTGGCTTGGACAAGGGTCTTAACACATTTGAGCTTCAGTTTCCTTATCTGTAAAATAGAGTAAACTCGTATTATCTTAATACGGTTGTTGTGAGGATTAAATGAGTAAACGCATGCATGTAACAAGTTCTTAGAACAGTGCCTTCGATGTAGCAACATAATATAACAGTGTTAGCTATTGTTATTATTAATAATTGATTCTATCTTTAAGAAAATAGGACCATACCTGTTATCCAAGCACTTTGGGAGGCAGAGGTCAGTAGATCGCTTGAGCTCAGGAGTTTGAGACCAGCCTGAGCAAGAGTGAGACCCCGTCTCTATTAAAAATAGAAAATCAAGCCAAGTGTCATAGTTAGTGGCTGTAGTCCCAGCTACTTGGAAAATTGAGGCAAGAGGATTACTTGAGCCCAAGAGTTTGAGATTCCTGTGAGCCACAACACTATAGTGACTCACTCAAAAAATAAAAAAGAGGGCTCGGCGCCTGTGGCTCAAGCGGCTAAGGCACCAGCCACGTACACCTGAGCTAGGGGGTTCGAATCCAGCCTGGGCCCGCCAAACAACAATGATGGCTGCAACCAAAAAATAGCCGGGCATTGTGGCAGGCGCCTGTAGTCACAGCTACTTGGGAGGCAGAGGCAGGAGACTTGCTTGAGCTTTAGGAGTTAGAGGTTACTATGAGCTGTGATGCCACAGCACTCTATCCAGGGTGACAGCTTGAGGCTCTGTCTCTAAATAAATAAATAAATAAAAAAGAGGGCGACACCTGTGGCTCAGTGGGTAAGGCGCCAGCTCCATATACCGAGGATGGAGGGTTCAAACCTGACCTTGGCCAGCTAAAAATAACAGTGGCAACTGCAACAAAAATAGCCAGGCGTTGTGGTGGGCCCCTGTAGTTCCAGCTACTTGGGAGGCTGAGGCAAGAGAATCATATAAGACCAAGATTTTGAGGTTGCTGTGAGCTGTGATGCACAGTACTCTACTGAGGGAGACAGAGTGAGACTCTGTCTCAAAAAAAAAAGGGTGGCGCCCGTGACTCAGCGAGTAGGGTCCCGGCCCCATATTCCGAGAGGGTGATGGGTTCAAACCTAGCCCCAGCCAAACTGCAAAACAAAAAAAAATAGCCAGGCGTTGTGGCAGGCGCCTGTAGTCCCAGCTACTCGGGAGGCTGAGGCAAGAGAACCGCCTAAGCCCAAGAGCTGGAGGTTGCTGTGAGCAGTGTGATGCCACAGCATTCTACTGTGAGCCATAGAGTGAGACTCTGTCTCTACAAAAAAAAAAAAAAAAAAAGGAAAGAAAGAAAAGAAAATATCTTATTTTGGGTGGTGCCTATGGCTCAAGGGAGTAGGGCGCCGGCCCCATATACCGGAGGTGGTGGGTTAAAACCCAGCCCCGGCCAAAAACTGCAAAAAGACAAGGAAATTATTTTTTAAGCTTTATATGTTTTATAAAGTGGAAATAATGATAGCCCAGAGTTGCAGGAGCGTCATGAGGTGGAGATCAGCTACTGCTTGTCAAGCAGGCAGCGTATCACCAACACATGGCAAATAGGAGCTGTTGGAGCCAGCAGGTGATGTCTCCATCTATTCTGGGACTTTTCACAGTGTGCTTGTCTGTGGCTCAGTCCCCTTTCCCAGGCTTTAGCCCTTTGAGGGCAGACATCATTTTTTTTTTTTTTTTGTAGAGACAGAGTCTCACTTTCTCGCCCTAGGTAGAGTGCAGTGGCATCACACAGCTCACAGCAACCTCCAACTCCTGGGCTCAGGCGATTCTCTTGCCTCAGCCTCCCGAGTAGCTGGGACTACAGGCACCCGCCACAACACCCGGCTATTTTTCTGTTTTGCAGTTCGCTGAGGCTGGGTTTGAACCCGCCACCTTCAGTATATGGGGCCAGCGCCCTACTTGATGAGCCACAGGCGCCGCCTGAAGACATCATTCTTCAAGGTGATTCAAGTGACTGATCACTTAAGACTTCTCTCCCAGGCTTGCAAGTGATTGACTTCTCAACTCAACATTTAAGTCTGGTTAGGTTCTTTTTTTTTTTTTTTCTTCTCCCACGGGTCTCTTTATTCAATCAAAAATCATAAATCATGTTGACAACATAATACATAAACTTAATTTGAGGTATTCACAGCAAGGCGCCCCAGGTAAATCATTAACAGTTAGAAGTAGGGAAACAAAAAAATGTCATGCAGGCACCCCATATGAGATTACAAGATAGATTTTACAAATTGGGGATAAATGTGCCCCATTTCACTTCAATGATTTCTACATGTGCCTAGGCAGGACTCAGGGGATGGTCATCTTTGCTAGCCATACTGTTCTCAGACATCAGTTAACAATCAGGCCTTTTGCGGCACCTGAGAGGGGACACAGGATCCTGGACTCGGCTCAACAGGACAGCAGGACACAGAATTCCAGCCTTAAGCCTGTCAGGTGTCAAATCATCCTGCGTAGACCACCAGGCTATTGCCAGCCGTGAGGGCTTTGAGGAACTTGGACTCTGGGCAACAAGCCCTCCAGAAATGCCTGGCCCCAACTACACTGCAAACCTACCTCCCACAGACTCGGGCTTCTGAACTCTCTGGGAGCCCCTGCTGCTGTGCTTCTTAGGGCCGGGGTCGTCCTTACCCTTTATTGCCTTGCGTCTGGGCCCTGATGAGGACAACTACTCTGTCTGCACTCCCAGTCTGTTCTTCTTTTCTTTCTCTTCTTTCCTTTCTTTCTTTCTTTCTTTTTTTTTTTTGTAGAGACAAAGTCTCATTTTGTCATCCTCAGTAGAGTGCCATGGCGTCACACAGCTCACAGCAACCTCCAACTCCTGCGCTTAGGTGATTCTCTTGCCTCAGCCTCCCGAGCAGCTGGGACTACAGGCGCCCGCCACAAGGCCCGGCTATATTTCTGTTTTTTTGCAGTTTGGCCCAGGTCAGGTTTGAACCCGCTACCTTTGGTATATGGGGCCAGCACTTTACTCAATGAGCCACAGGCACCGCCCATTCCTTTGTTTTCTTTTCGGTGCTTGTCTGTGTGTTTGTCATCTCCACAGTCCTCAGAAGAACTTGGTGAGGGGGTGTGAGCCCCACACCCCGTCTCCTGGAGCTCTCTGGTCACCTCCTCCACATCCTCTGAGTCCTTAGGAGCCCGATAGTGAGACACGTGACCCACTCGGATAGTCCGCCCTTTGATCTTGATTCCATTGAAATTGTCAATGCCCGGCTTGGCGCCTGTGGCTCAATGGGCTAAGGCGCCAGCCACATACACCTGAGCTGGTGGGTTCCAATCCAGCCCGGACCCGCCAAACAATAATGACAGCTGCAACCAAAAAATGGCCAGGCATTGTGGCGGGCGCCTGTGGTTCCAGCTACTTGGGAGGCGGAGGTAAGAGACTCGCTTGAGCCCAGGAATTAGAGGTTGCTGTGAGCTGTGATGTCACAGCACTCTATCCAGGGTGACAGCTTGAGGCTCTGTGTCAAAAAAAAAAAAAAGGAAGGAAAAGAAATTGTCAACGGCCAGTATTGTGCTCCTCTGGTCTTCGTAGCAGAGGAAACAGAATCCTTTGGATTTCCCAGTCTTCTTGTCCCTCAGGAGATTAATATTAACAATCTCCCCCTATTGGGGGGAACACCCAGATGATGACCCCTTCGGTCAGTTCATAAGGAAGGCCTCCCAAGAAGATCCAGGCGCTGTCCTTGTACTCAGAGTGCCAGGACACCTTATCCACCACCCCAAGCAGGACCTCTCGCTCATTCAGGTCATTGATCAGCTTCACCTTCGTTAAAGGATTCATCTTTCTGGGTTTGCAATCCTGGGTGATTTTGTGTATAAAGGCTCTGTAGTCCCAGCTACTTAGAGACTGAGGCAAAAGGATCTCTTGAGGCCAGGAATTTGAGGTTACTGTGAGCTAGGACACCATGGCACTTCAGCCATTGGAAGCCGCGTCCAATCTCTACTCCAGCCTTTTCCGGGCAACTGGTTGGGTTCTTTTAAAAATAGTTCTTGACTGCCTAAGAAATACACAGACCAGTCACCTTATAAAAAATGTATGCATGTGTGCATTACAGCTAAGGCTACCATCTCCTGTGAGCATCAAACCCATCCCGATCCTTTTAGAAGTAACCACAGCTATCAGTTTGATATGTGTGATGACTTATTTTTACCAAAACTGCTCAGTACTTTAGTACTTTCAATCAAAAGGTTTGTGTCTTTCTTCTATTCTGGAAAAATCTTCATCTCTTGTTCTTTAAGTATTGCTGCTGCCATTCACCCCACTCTCAATTCCTGAAATACGTGTTAGATGTTCTCAATCTGTCCCCAAAGTTCTTAATTTTTCTCTTTTCCTTTCTTTCTTTCTTTCCTTTTCTTTTTCTTTTTTTGAGATAGAGTCTCAATGGCTCGGCACCTGTGGCTCAACGGGCTAAGGCGCCAGCCACGTACACCGGAGCTGGTGGGTTCGAATCCAGCCCGGGCCACCAAACAACAATGACGGCTGCAACCGTCTCAAAAAAAAAAAAAAAGAGATAGAGTCTCAAGCTGTTGTCCTGGGTGAAGTGTCATGGTGACATTACAGCTCCAAGCAACCTCCAACTCTTGGGCTTACGTGGTCCTCTTGCTTCAGGCTTTTGTATTTTTAGTAGAGTTGAGGCCTGGCTCTGGCTCTGACTCAGGCTGGTCTTGAACCTGTGAGCTCAAGCAATCCACTTGCCTTGGTCTCCCAGAGTGCTAGGATTACACTGTGCCCAGCCTTCCTTTCTTTTTTGTTCCTCATTTCCTTCAGAGTTAATTTTCTAGCATTATCTTTATTTTCTCTGCAATTTAACTGTATTATTATTATTTATTTTTTCTTTTTGAGACAGAACTTCAAGCTGTCACCCTGGAGAGAGTGCCGTGGCATCACAGCTCACTGCAACCTCCAATTCCTGGGCTCAAGCGAGTCTCTTGCCTCCGCCTCCCAAGTAGCTGGGACTACAGGCGCCCGCCACAACGCCCGGCCTTTTTTGGTTGCAGCCGTCATTGCTGTTTGGCAGGCCTGGGCTGGATTCGAACCCGCCAGCTCAGGTGTACATGACTGGTGCCTTAGCCTGTTGAGCCACAGGCACCGAGCCAATTTAACTGTATTATAATAGAGCAATAGAGAATGCTCTAGACCAGTGGTTCTAAACCTTCCTAATGCCACAGCTCTTTAATACAGTTCCTGTGGGTCGCAACCCACAGGTTGAGAACCACTGCTCTAAAGCCTAGTGAAGGCTCATGTAGTCTGATAGTTTCTATTGTTATTTACTTATTTACTTATTTTTTGGGGGACAGATTCTCATTATGTCATGTCACTCTCAGTAGAGTGCTGTGGCTTCACAGCTCACAGCAACCTCAAAATCTTTTTTTAAATTTTTTAATTAAATCATAGCTGTGTACATTAATGTAATCATGGAGTACAATGTACTGGTTTTATATACAATTTGAAATATTTTCTTTCTTTCTTTCTTTCTTTTTGTAGAGACAGAGTCTCACTTTACCGCCTTTGGTAGAGTGCCATGGCATCACAGCTCACAGCAACCTCCAGCTTCTGAGCTTAGGCCAGGGGTCCTCAAACTACAGCCCATGGGCCACATGCATTGGTGTGAATTGTATTTGTTCCCATTTTGTTTTTTACTTCAAACAAGATATGTTCAGTGTGCATAGGATTCTGTTCATAGCTTTTGTTTTTAAACTATAGTCTGGCCCTCCAACAGTCTGAGGGACAGTGAATTGGCCCCCTGTTTAAAAAGTTTGAGGATGGGCTTGGCACCTGTGGCTCAATGGACTAAAGCAACAGCCACGTACACCTGAGCTGGCAGGTTCGAATCCAGCCCGGGCCCGCCAAACAACAATGATGACTGCAACCAAAAAAAATGGCCGGGCGTTGTGGTGGGTGCCTGTGGTCCCAGCTACTTGGGAGGCAGAGGCAAGAGACTCACTTGAGCCCAGGAATTGGAGGTTGCTGTGAGCTGTGATGCCACAGCACTCTCTCCAGGGTGACAGCTTGAGGCTCTGTCTCCAAAAAAAAAAAAAAGTTTGAGGATGCCTGGCCTTAGGCAATTCTTTTGCCTCAGCCTCCGGAGTAGCTGGGACTATAGGTGCCTGCCACAACGCCCAGCTATTTTTTTGTTGCAACTTGGCTGGGGCCAGGTTTGAACCTGCCACCCTTGGTGTATGGGGCTAGCGTCCTACTCACTGAGCCACAGGCACTGCCCAATTTGAAATATTTTCATCAAACAGGTTAACATAACCTTCACAGCATTTTCTTAGTTATTGTGTTAAGACATTTGTATTCTACATTTAGTAAATTTCACATGTACCCTTGTAAGATGCACAATAGGTATAGTCCCAACAATTACCCTCCTTTTTTTTTTTTCTTTGTAGAGACAGAGTCTTACTTTATCGCCCTTGGTAGAGTGCCGTGGCGTCACACAGCTCACAGCAATCTCCAACTCCTGGGCTTAGGCGATTCTCTTGCCTCAGCCTCCTGAGTAGCTGGGACTATAGGTGCCTGCCACAGCACCCGGCTAAACCTTCCTTTTTTTGGCAGGACTTGGTTTGAACCTGCCACCTTTTCCTATTTTTAATAGAGACTGGGTCTAGTTCTTGGTCAGGCTGGTTTTGAACTCCTGAATGCAAGCAATCCACCTGTGATTAGAGTGCTAGGGTTACAAGTATGAGCCACTTCTCCTGGCCCCATTGTTTTTTGGTTTTTGTATTTTTTTTTTTTTTTTTTTTTTTGAGACAGAGCCTCAACCTGTCACCCTGGATAGAGTGCTGTGGCATCACACAGTTCACAGCAACCTCCAATTCCTGGGCTTAGGCGATTCTCTTGCCTCAGCCTCCTGAGTAGCTGG
>CAUYON010183566.1:0-14917 GCA_963573935.1 Arctocebus calabarensis | reverse complement strand
GTGGCATCACAGCTCACAGCAACCTCAAACTCTTGGGCTTAAGCAATTCTCTTGCCTCTGCCTCCCAAGTAGCTGGGACTATAGGCACCCGCCACAATGCCCAGCTATTTTTTGCTTGCAATTGTCATTGTTGTTTAGCAGGCTCAGGCTGGGCTCAAACCCCCCAGCTTTGGTGTATGTGGCTGGTGCCCTACTCATTGAGCAATGGGCACCGAGCCTATTAATAATTCTAAAATCTTATGTCCTTGACCTAGCAACTCTACTTCTGAAACTTTACCAAATACTATCTCTAGCAGCCAGAGATGAGAAACAAGCTAAATACCCTTTATAGAGATACACAGAATTACAGCACCTTCTGACACAGGGCTGCCCTATGGTTAAGTGAGGAAGTTGATGCCGATATAACCTGGGAAACATTCACAGCCAGAGGAAAAGGAAGTGTGGAGAGTATACACAGTGGGCACAAAGTGTCATACACAAGTATCTGCATGTGTGTGCAGAGACCACATCTGGAGGGCTGAGAAGCTGGGCAGAGCATTGCCTCAGGGAAGGAAAGAGGACAGGGTGCTTATGTTTCCCTGCCTCCCCCACTACTATAACTACTGAAGAATGGAAAACCAGGGAGGTGGCCAGCAGCGCTCCTGGGCATGGAATCTTGGGGTCCCCAGTGAATGGACAGGATGCCCAGGACCTGGAAGGCAGGTGGCCCACCTGGTCAGCAGGGCCTCTCATTGGGGGCTAGACTGGGGTCTCTGCAGTTAGTAGTCTGGGACAAGCTGGCTATAATTAGTTGTGAACTCAGTGGTCACTCAGTGGTCACCTAGGCCTCAGCTGCAAAGTAGAGGCAAATGACAGTCCCAGTACCCAGGGATCTGTGAGGATGAGATGCAGAGTCCTTGGGCCAGTGGCCTCATACAGAAAGGCTTGCTGTGACTGTTGCCACTGGCATGTGACAACTGCACACTCTAAGAATTCAGATGCTCTTGTATATCTGAGTTAGCGCCAGCTCAGAAGACAGGGGCAAGCCCATCTGCTGCTGGTTACAGGGTGTAGAGCCCAAGGTACGAGAAAGAGGCCTCCTCCTTCTACCTTTGGAAGAGTCCTTTGCATCCCATCTGGCTGTTTTCTTCCTCTCATCCAATACCCTAGCCATTCTCCAGCAAACATACCAGGCTGTGCTGCTGCCCCCATAAAGACAAACCCACTCTCCTCGGCCCCTCCTAGGGAGCTCAGGGAGAGAGGAGGCCAGCAGAGGTTGGAGTCCCCTATGCCTGGACAGAGAAGCGAGGCACTGCCTGGGTGGAGGTGGGTAGGAGGAGGTAGGGCTGGGGCTGATGACTAAGGTCCTCTTTAGCCGGCTATCTGGAGGAGGGGAAGGACCCATTACTCAGGCCAGCCCCAGACAGGGGGCGGCTGGCGTGGCGAGGCCCCAGGCCCCCAGGAAGGCGGTGGTGGCCCCGAGCCCGTCCGAGTCTCCAGACGGCCACTCAAGTCACAGTCACCCGCATGAGTCATTGGAGCCAATGCGTCAGCAGCCCTGGTCAAGGCTGTCTTGGGAGGGCGCTCACTACTCAGCCCAGCTGCATCTTCAGCCTGGATCTGGCCTCTGACTGTCTGCATCCCCCCACCACAGCCCTGGCCTGGGCTCAGGACTGTTCTGATACTCCCTGACCACTGTGTCCCCACAGCACTGTCATTGGTGGGCCCAGCTGGGCCCAGGCCCGTACTGGACATGGGGGCACATGCTAGGTCCTGCCTGGGGCTGACATCTAGTGGGACCATCTGTTACAGGATTTCTGGAATATCCTGGGTTGCGTCTGGTGTTACCTGCTTATTATTCATGTCCCCTGCATGGGCTCCTTCTCTCCCTCCATCAGTTCTTCATGGGGCCCTTGTCTAAGGCTCTGCTCTGGAGGGACCCAGCCCAAGGCAGATGGCCTAGAGGGGGAACCAGAAGAAATTCAGAGTCACATGGACTGTGGCAGAGGTCCTGGTGATTGGAGCTGCATAGAGTGATCAAGAAGAAGAGGAGGTGGCAGCTGCTCAGGAGCTACAGAGGGGGTTGACACAACCACCTGTCAGGATGGGTGTTCCACCTCTGGCCCCTGCCCTGCTGCTGGTTCCAATCCTATGGTAAGGCTTCAACATGACAGTAAAGATCCAAAGCTCCACAACAGAACAGTTCTTTTCATTGGAATATCCAAAAACAACGCTCGGCGCCTGCGGCTCAACGGGCTAAGGCGCCAGCCACATACCTCTAAGCTGGTGGGTTCAAATCCAGCCCGGGCCTGCCAAACAACAATGATGGCTGCAACCAAAAAATGGCCGGGCGCTGTGGTGGGCACCTGTAGTCCCAGCTACTTGGGAGGCGGAGGCAGGAGACTCGCTTGAGCCCAGGAATTGGAGGTTGTTGTGAGCTGTGATGCCACAGCACTCTATCCAGGGTGACAGCTTGATGCTCTGGCTCAAAAAAAAAAAGGAATGTCCAAAAACAAACAAAACGAAACAAACAAAAAACAGAAAAAAGCCAAGAACAAGAAAGAATTTCATGGAAACATTTCTTAGGGGTTTTGTAAAATCCTTTCCCACCCCCACATGGAGCCCAAAGCTCAGGCCAGACGTAGTCTGCCGACACTGCCCCTCTCACAAACTGTTCTGAAGTGCACCGTCCCTCATTTCCCTTCAAAACAAACAGCACTTCCACTTTCAAAGCCAATTTAGGTTTTATTGTCCATGTGGCTCAAAGGAGCATAGCAGCTCAGCACAGCTGGTTGGCTCACACCCTGGCCTGATTGGATGCTGCCCTCGGGTCCCACAGTCTACAGGTGGGGAAGACATAGTACTTCAGCGGACAATGGAGGACATCAGTAAGCACCCAGTGGGAGGGCAAAAAAAAAAAACCAACAGACAGGGTGGCACCTGTGGCTCAAAGGAGTAGGGCACAAGCCCCATATGCTGGAGGTGGCATGTTCAAACCAAGCCCTGGCCAAAAACAAACAAACAAAAAAAAAACCCAACAGAGACAGACATGGGAAGGGGAGACAGAGACCCAGAGAAAGGGGAAAGAGATCCAGAAAAGCCAGATGAGGAGCTTCTGTCCATGCCAGCCTCTGGTTCCAGCCAGCCCCAGGCTGGTGAGTAGAATACCAAGATTATCCTCAGAGAGCCTTGCCAGAGACCCAGCAAGAAAGCGAAACAGGGGGCGGTGCCTGTGGCTCAGTGAGTAGGGCACCGGCCCCATAGCCGAGGGTGGTGGGTTCAAACCCAGCCCCGGCCGAACTGCAACAAAAAAAATAGCCAGGTTTTGTGGATGGCGCCTGTAGTCCCAGTTGCTCCGGAGGTTGAGACAAGGGAATCGTCTAAGCCCAAGAGCTGGAGATTTCTGTGAGCTGTGAAGCCATGGCACTCTTACCAAGAGCGACAAAGTGACTCTGTCTCAAAAAAAAAAAAAAAAAGAAAGGGAAACAGGAAGCACCCGTTGCTCATTAGGTAGAGCGCCAGCCACATGCAACAAAGATGGAGGGTTCGAACCCGGCCTGGGCCAGCTAAAACAACAACGACAACTGCAACCAAAAAATAGCCAGGTATTGTGGCGGGCGCCTGTAATCCCAGCTCCTGGGGGTGCTGAGGCAAGAAAATCGCTAGGCCCAAGAGTTTGAGGTTGCTATGAGCTGTGATGCCATACACTCTACCCAGGGCAACAGCTTGAGACTCTATCTCAAAAAAAAAAAAAGAAAAAAAGGGAAACAAAGCCTCAGGGAGAGAGGGTTTCTGTGACTCAGGGAGACTTAGGGATAGGGAGACAGAGACCCAGAGAGAGGGGACAGAGACCCAAAGAGAAAGGGACAGAGACCCTGGAAGAGGGAGAGAGAGAGCCAGAGGGGGAAGAGAGACCCAGGGAGATTCAGAGAACCTGGGAAAGGAGGACAGAAACCCAGGGAGAGGGGGATAGAGACCAAGGGAGAGTCAGACAGAAATCCAGATGGAGGGAAAGAAACCCAAAGAGAGGAAGACAAGCCACAGAAAGGTGGGCAGCTGGGATCCAAAGCTGTGTGGGCTTTGGAAACCCACTGCCCGCCCATTTTCCAGCCACACTGGCAACTTCTCTCATGACCTTCCTGGCACATCCAACCTCACCAAGCAGTAGCCCATGGACAGAGAGAGCTATGTGCTAGGCACAGATCTTCACTCAGCCTCCTGAGTCCCCCACAAGCAGCCCAGGAGTCAGCACACTAACTGCCCGCCCCAAAGATGGGGAAACTGAGGCCCGGAGAAACACTGCCCACATAGCCACAGGCAATCCTTGCTCTAACTTCAGCCTTCTGACTTTGCTGAGCCAGCTCCCAGACATGTGCTGGGAGGGTAAAAGGTGCAGAGAGCTGGGATCCCACACACCTTACAAAGGCCACCAGCCCTCCAGGCACTGTTGCTGTGGTGACCACAATATTTCACAGCTCTGGGTACTGTGCTCCCAGCCCACAGGATGGAGTCACTGAGTTCTGGCACCTCATGTTGGCCCTCAAACACTCTGGCCAGCCAGCAGCCCCCACGCTCACGTCAGCAAGCATTCTCCTGGGACAGCTTGGCGCCCCCGCAGCCTGGTTCCTCCCCCCAGATAGCAATGGGCCCCTTCCCAAGGTCATCCCTCCTGATGAGGGGCAGGCTTCTTAGGAGGAGGCTTCCCAAGAAGCCTGTAGTTCTCTCAGCCCCTGGGATCCCATGGGAGCAAAGGAGAGATCAGAGCTTCTGGATAGACAAACGTGGAGCCCAAGAGAGGGTGAAGGTCTCAATAGTAGAATGTCCCAGCAGCCCAGGACACCAAACCACTGACAGAGACCCAGAGGAGGAAGACAGAGACTTGGGGGTCAGGGACAGAGACCCAGAGAGATCTAGAGATCCAGGGATAGAGGGGGATGACACCCAGAGGTAAGGAGGGAGACAGATACCCAAGGAGATGGGGAGAGAGGTCCAGGAAAAGTCAGAGAACTAGGAAAGGAAGGACAGAGATCAGAGAAAGGGACAGAGATGCAGAGATAGAGGGACAGAAACCCAGAAGGGAGGACAGAGACCCCAGGGGGGAAGGGAGGGCAGAGAGCTAAAGACAGAGAAAGCTGGGTGTAGCGACTCACACCTATAATCCACTTGGGGAGGCCAAGGCAGACAGATTGCTCAAGTTCAGGAATTCGAGACCAGCCTGAGCAAGAGCAAGACCCCCGTCTCTAAAAATAGCCAGGTACTGTGGCAGGCACCACTATAGTCCCAGTTCCTCAGGAGGCTGAGGCTGATCACTTGAGCCCAAGAGTTTGAGGTTGCTATGATCTATGATGCCAAGGTCCTCTACTGAGGGCAACAAAGTCTCAAAAAATAAATAAAAATAAAATAATAAATTTCCCCTTTCAGGGTGGGAGGGGAACAAAAAAAAAAGACAGACAGACATGGGACAGTAGAGACAGAGACCTAGAGAAAGGGGAAAGAGACCCAAAAAGAGAGGGGGACAGAGATGAGGGTGTCAGGGACAGAGACATGGGGAGCTAGCAGGAGTGAGGGGGAGAGAAGAAAACCCAGCTAGGGACTTGGAGCCATGTCCTCAAGCCTGGGGGCTCTCTCCTGGGACATTATCATTAAAGCTGTTTATTTCTCCCTCCTGGTCATTATGCTGGTTATTTTCCTACATCTTCATTAATAATTTAAAACAGGACCCCTTGGCCACGCATGGTACCTGTAATCCTAGCACTCTGGGAGACCGAGGCGGGTGGACTACCTGAGCTCACAGGTTCAAGATCAGCCTGAGGAAGAGCAAGACCCCGTCTCTAAAAATAGCTGGGCATTGTGGCGGGTGCCTGTAGTCCCAGCTACTTGGGAAGTTGGAGCAAGAGAATCACTTGAGCCTAGAAGTTTGAGGTTGCTGTGAGCTATGACACCATGGCACTCTACCAAAGACGACAAAGTGAGACTCTGTCTCAAAAAAAAAGAGAGAGAAAAGAAAAAACAGGACCCTCAATGCAAAGGCCCACGAGAAGGTAACCATACAGTCTGCCTCCCTGAGCTGGCACCTCCAGACAGCCCCCAAGTGAGTGCTAGGGAGGATGAGGCTTGGGGAGGTCAATGTAATGCCTGAGTCACACCAAGCATTTAACGGGGGGCCCTGAGTCACACAGAGCATTTGGGGGGCTTGAGTCACACTGGACATTCGTGAGGGGGCAGGTAGGTTCTATAATCTGCATTCACCTCAAAGGAACCATTGCTAATGCCCCCAAGGACCCAGTGAAGGAAAGACATTCCCAGGGGGTTCAGGATTCATCAAACGGTGAATCCTGAACCCCCAGAGATGGAAACAGATGGCTAAGGCTGTCTGCCCTAAAGATCAGCAGTCCCCAGCCCCCCACTAGGGGGGTGAGTCCCTGGGTCTCCTCTACCCTAAGTCCTGCTTGAACCTTCAAGAAAACAGGGGGGTTGGAGGTACAGTGGTGTGCAGGCTATTATCCCAGGATTGTGGTGAGGAAGTGCTCCAGAGGAGGAAGGGGGCAGGCAGTCAATATGTGGATAGTGCCTGAGGCTGGGCCATGATTTCCCATTCAAGTCTCTGATCGATGCCCCTGGGAGTCCAGGACACGTGGGGCTCTGGCTGCTGCCAGTGGCCAGGAGGACCCTTGGCAGTACCCTCCACCCAGGTTTGCCCACCTCTGGGCACTTCTCAAGGCCCACAAGAAGAAAGGTCTGCCTATCCATTAAAAGGTCCCTGAAGGCAAGGAATGCTTAGACCCCACTTCCCTGGCAAGCAGCAAATTCTGTCTCCATGGCACCCCTCCCACCCTAGATCATGGCCAGACCACAGCGTCAGGGCATCACTATCAGAACAGCCCCCACCAACCAAGTGAGCCCCCAATCTGTACAACCCTGGTTCTTGGCTTACCTCTTGGTGGGCAGTCTTGGAAGGGAGCACCACCATCATCCCCAGTTTACAAATAGGAAAGTTGAGGTACAGAGAGGTTCAGGCACTGGCCCGAGGCCACACAGTAAATAAGAGGCAGAGGGACACCAGGCTTAGCCAGCAGAACCCTTCCGTGCCAGCACTTGAGTGACAATCTGCCTTCCCCTAGATCCAGGTAGGTGGGTCCCAGGACCATCCCTTCGATGTGGTGGGAAGACAGAGGCCTGGGGACTGAGACACTCACCAAGACTCTGCTGGAGCCAGGAGGCTAGATGTGGAGCTTAGCAGCAGGAAGAACAAGACATCCGCACTTCAGGCCCAGTATGGGGCAGGATCTGGATTAGCTCTACTAATTTTCTAGCCACCCAGTGAGGGAGGGAACCCCACTCTACAGACAAGGGGGTGGTGCAGCCACGTCACACTTAGAGTCTTGGGTCTCTAGCCCCTATTGGCCACTGGCCTTCCTGATCCCAGCAGGGCTAGACTTGGTTTTCCCATTCCTGTCTCTGTCTGGCACATCATCCTTGTATCTAGCCATTCTCTCCACAGCTGAAAGCCTCACCAAAGCTGGGTGGGGAGGGTGCTTGTTTCCTACCACATCCTGGTGCCTAGTGCCACACTCAGCACATGGTTGAAGCTTGGTCACCTTGTCAGCTGGATGGTGGTCAGGTGGGGAGTAGATGGAGTAGAAGGGTGGATGGATGAGGGAATGGAGGGTGGGTGGATATGCCAGTGGGTAACTCTTTGCTCACTGCCTAGTCCCTTCAACAAGGTCTCCTAGCCGGAGTCCTAGAGCTGGGCACATGATCCGTCAACTGGATCACCAGGAAGCCCTTAGCAGGACTTTGCCAGACAATAGACCTCCGCACCTTTGCACACGCTGTTCCCCATGAAAGGCAAATTCCTCCAGCCCCTGGACCACACTTCCAAGTCCACCAGCTCTTCTGTGCTTGGAATCTCAGCCACCTCCTCCTTGGAGCTTTCTCTGCCATAGCCTTCCTCATGTTCATGGCCCTACCAGGGTCTCCATCCAGGGGCCTACAAGTGGAAAAGTCTCATTCTCCCATTGAGGAGAAAACTGCTTCTGGCAATAGCCTATACCCCCACTTGGTCCCACTGCACTGAGCTGGGAGAGGGACCACCAGAATGAGCAAAACCCCGTCACTCTACAGATCAGGCAAGTAGTTGCATGACTGTGTGGCCCCAGAGCACCACTTGGAAACCCAGTGAAATTCTAGCATCTCAGGGCAAAATATGCTTTGAGGCAACTCATCCCACTGCTTCCCTAGGCAAGGCAGGCACTGAGACATCAGAAGAGATGGGGCTGCCGCATGGCATGAGCTCGTCCCTGGGGCGAACATGGCTTGGCCCAGGGCCTTGTGACAGCAATTCAAATTTTATCATCAGAAAGGGCCTGTCGGCTCGGCACCTGTGGCTCAGCGGGCTAAGGCGCCAGCCACGTACACCTGAGTTGGCGGGTTCGAATCCAGCCTGGGCCCGCCAAACAAAACAACAATGACAGCTGCAACCAAAAAAAAAAAAAAAAAAAACAACGGCCAGGCGTTGTGGCTGGCGCCTGTAGTCCCAGCTACTTGGGAGGCGGAGGCAAGACACTCGTTTGAGCCCAGGAATTGAAGGTTACTGTGAGCTGTGATGCCATTGCATTCTAACCAGGATGACAGCTTGAGGCTCTGTCTCAAAAAAAAAAAGAAAGAAAGGGCCTGTTATAAATGTTTTTGTTTTAGGAATTCTTCCGAGACAGAGGTGTGGCATATATGATCCAACCAGAGCCTTTCCTGGAACTTTTGCTAGAGCCGCCATAATGGAGACTCACTTTCCCCGTGGAGTTGCTAGCCCAGGGGGATGCAGGGTAGGGTCACCTTTCCATCAGGTAGGCAGCACTCAGCCAAGAGGGAAGGTAGAGATGGGAGTCACAGATTCCAGAATTGTTTCAGCCTTGAGCTCTGATCAACCTAAAATTGTCTCCCTGGGGGAGGCGCCTATGGCTCAGTGAATAGGGTAGCGGCCCCACATACCAAGGGTGGTGGGTTCAAACCTGACCCCAGACAAACTGGAACAATAATAACAACAAAAAATAGCTGGGCGTTGTGGTGGGCACCTGTAGTCCCAGCTACTTGGGAGGCTGAGGCAAGAGAATCACCTAAGCCCAAGAGCTGGAGGTTGCTGTGAACTGTGACGCCATGGCACTCTACTGAAGGCAACAAAGTGAAACTCTGTCTCAAAAAAAAAATTGTCTCCCTGGACTTTTTTAAAAATGTGAACTTTAAGGCCAGGCACAGTGGCTCACGCCTGTAATCCTAGCACTCTGGGAGGAGGCCGAGGAGGGTAGATTGCCTGAGCTCAAGAGTTTGAGACCAGCCTAAGCCAGAGCAAGATCTCATCTCTAAAAGTAGGCAGGTGTTGTGGTGGGTGCCTGTTGTCCCAGCTACTCAGGAGGCTAAGGCAAGTGAATCTCTTGAGCCCAAGAGTTTGAGATTGCTGTGAGGGCCACAAAGTGAGCTTCTGTTTAAAAAAAAAAAAAAAGTGAACTGCAAATTGTTGTTGTTGTTGTTTTGAGACAGAGTCTTACTTTGTGGCCCTCAGTAAAGTGTGGTGTCATAGCTCACATCGACTTCAACCTCTTGGGCTCAAGTGATCTTCCTGCCTCAACCTCCTGAGTAGGTGAACTTTAAGTTTTTTTTTTCATTGCTCATTTTTTTTAATTTCTTATTAATTTTTTTTTACATATACATGTGTTTATTTCATTTCCACTTTTTGCCTTCACAAAATTAAAAAGCCTTAAAATTTAATAACAATAACAATGAACTTTAAGTTTTTAACTAAAGGCACTGAGTTGCATTTCTGGCTCTGGTAACCAAAAGGGGCCTCGGATGTCAGAAGCCTCAGATCCGCACACAACATTCCAGACGAGCCTCTGGAAAAACTGTTGTGGAGTTAACGCTTCTCCAGCTGCTCCCTTTCCCTGCACTGCACATGAGCTTCCAGGGCCAGGAGATGAGGAATACACACTGGTCCTACCAGGGCCAGGAGATGAGGAATACACACTGAGGGCAATTCTGAGGGCAAGTGGGCGATGGCCATCCCCAGCCAGGGCCCTGCCTGTCTGTGACAAGACAGTCTGCTCCACTTTGTCCACCAAGAATCCCCAGAAAGGTCAGCGAGCTGCTGGCGCCCTCATTCAACGTGAAAGTTCAACAACTCTAAATGCTAACAGGCTGGAGGCGTGCCTTAGGTTGGAAGGGCAGAAGAGCCAGATGCCATCAGCCTGAGCGAGGAAAGCACCACCCGTCATTTGTGCAAGTGACTCACGTGGAGTGTAAACATTCATGCACTCCCAACTGCCCTGCCTCACGCAACATAGAGCTGAGAGAACCTGAGTAGGGGAGCTATCAGAGCCCTCCTGGGACAGACCAGACGTCATCAAGGAGAAAACATGGTTACGCCTTAAACTGCAATCCTGGAAGTTTTCCATGGAGAGGATGACTCGAGCTGATGTGTGTGAAGGGGCTGCCTTGAGAGTCCTCCATGGGGCTCTCTTACATGCCTGTTGCCTCATGGCCACCTTAAGAGTCCTTACACCATACCCCAGGAAAACTCCCGGTTCTCAGCTTCAGTAACAGAACATTCTGGGCTATCACATGTCTCTCTGCTCCACTGCCTTAGGCAGACTGCCTCAGATTCTAACATCCTGTGGAGAGTAGAACTCTCCGGATATCTAGCCCAGACTGCTCCCACCCGATTCTTTCTTTGACCCCTGTGGAATTTCACAGTTGTGGCATCAGAACACATTGGCCACCATCCCTGGGTGACCCCCCTCCAATCTTTAAAAGCCTGAAGGTCCAGCCCTTGAGATCTCCTCCAGGCTGAGCCTGTTCAATTCCGGAAGCTCTTGCCTTCGCAGGGAAGGTCTCTGATTCCCTGAAGGTACTGGTTACTTCCTCCCGAATCACAATATTTTCAGTGAGCTCTGTGGTAGTGTTGCGTTCAGAGAGATCAGGCACTCCGCTGCTCGGTGAGGGGTCTGAAATCACGCTGGATGCGCACCAAAATCCGCTGTGCAGAGGAGTAATGCTAGGGAAAAGCCGGCGCAGCCTTTGGAGAGGAGTACTGTGAATTCTGCGTGGCCCTCTCTGGAGAGACATGTGGAAGGGGCGGGGTGCAAGGGGCAGGAAGGGACTGGAGGCTCAGGGTTAACAAGTGTTAAGAGAGCTCGTCTGCACAGCTGCAGAGCGGCTACCAGAGGAGGAGGGTGGGGCTGCCGGCAGTGGGGACCCAAAGGGCTCAGCCCCTACTTCCCACTTCAGACAGCTGGACAGGGAGAGAACGGCTGTCATTTGCCTTCTTTAACTTTAACACATTGTGCTAAGGCTTTATTCATTCACTAAATGCAGCACATACAAAAAGGCACCCTGTACTAGCTTCTGCATAATGGGGCTGATTTACTGACAATACGCCTGTGAACTTTTGTTGCTCTCCCCAGACCTTGCTTCTTAAATAAATTGAGGAAAGGGAGGATGACCCTTGTCCAGCCCGAGTGTGGGGAGGACATTCCAGAAGCTCCCCAGTCAGGCCAGTCCCCTTCCCAGATCCATCACAAATCGTGGGGGCTGGAAGGAGGTAATCGCTAAATCCATATTCAGTATACCCACCACTGGGAATAGAAATAGAACTGGTAGGGCGGCGCCTGTGGCTCAGTGGGTAGGGCGCCAGCCCCATATACTGAGGGTGGCGGGTTCAAACCCAGCCCTGGCCAAACTGTAACAACAACAACAAAAAAAAATAGCTGGGGGTGTTGCCTGTGGCTCAGCGAGTAGGGCGTCGGCCCCATATACCGAGGGTGGCAGGTTCAAACCCGGCCCCGGCCAAACCACATCAAAAAATAGCCGGGCATTGTGGAGGGCGCCTGTAGTCCCAGCTACTCCGGAGGCTGAGGCATGAGAATCACTTAAGCCCAAGAGCTGGAGGTTGCTGGGAGCTGCGATTCCACAGCACTCTACTGAGGGCGATAAAGTGAGACTCTGTCTCTACGGAAAAAAAAAAAATTAAAAAAAAAAAAAAAAAGCTGGGTGTTGTGGCAGGCGCCTGTAGTCCCAGTTTACTTGGGAGGCTGAGGCAAGAGAATAACCTAAGCCCAGGAGTTGGAGGTTGCTGTGAGCAGTGTGACGCCACGGCACTCTACTTAGAGCAATAAAGTGAGACTCTGTCTCTACAAAAAAAAAAAAAAGAAAAGAAATAGAACTGGTAAAGCCCTGCCATTGGAGGGCATATGCTAGGAGGATATGGATTCTTAAATACATACAGAGAATGTACCATGACAACGGGGTAGGAGAGGAGAATGCAGAGAGGCAGGTGGTGGTATCATGGTGGACAGAGTGACCTGGTCCCAATGACACAACACTTGAGTCATGCAAATCAATGGGATAGGACATTCCAGGCAACCATGCTTTGGAGACCAGCAGGGCTCACACAACAGAGAACCACCAAAAACCCAAGGAGCCACTGCTAACCCATCAGAGCCCTCCTGTGACAGACCAGACGTCACCAAGAACACACAGTTATACCTTGAACTGCAGTCCTGAAAGTTTTCTAAGGGGCTGGCTTGGGGACCCTCCATGGGACTCCTTATGTGCCTGTGGCCTCACAATCACCTTGAGAGCTCTTACACCCCACCCCAGGAAAACTCAGGGTTCCGGAAACTCAGGGGGCCAGGCGGGTCACATCAAGAAGTGGATTTTGTTCTGTGAGGGAGCCCCTTGGCAGGTGTTGGCTCAATTTCTCTCTCTCTTTTTTTTTAAGAGACAGAGTCTCACTTGTCGCCCTCAGTAGAGTGCCATGGAGTCACAGTTCACGGCAACCTTCAACTCCTGGACTTAGGCAATTCTCTTGCCTCAGCCTCCTAAGTAGCTGAGGCCACAGGCACCTGCCACAACACATGGCTATTTTTTTTGTTGTTGCAGTTTGGCCGAGCCAGGTTTGAACCTGCCACCCTTGGTATATGGGACAGGGGGTACTCACTGAGCCACAGGTGCTGCCCTCAATCTCATTTGTGAAGAGACTCCAGAACCTCCAGCTCAGCCTCAGGACCTCGGGATCATTTGGGGCAACTGTGAGGAAATGACAACTTTTTCTACCTCCTGCTGGTACATGGGTACCCCACATGCACTGCCTGTCTGTCTCATGGATCCCTCCATACCCAGCACCAAGCTCAGCAGAAAGCACACAGGCGGCCTATGATACCTGCCAGAAGACAGAGAAAAGTGTCAAACGGATCCTATCCACAAGAGCAAGGAACCAAGACACCGGGACACTTGCCACTGAATGTTTCCTAATGCCGTCTGCAAATTCCACCCCTTCCTTCTGGCTCCAGGGCCCTTAAATTGTTGAATTATTTCTATCTCTACTTTTCTGGCTCTTCTTCCTGCTCTTCCTCCTCCTCCAGGACCCTCAATCCCCCAAATCTAAAACATCCCCTAAGCTGGGTGTGGTGGCTCATGCCTGTAATCCTAGCACTCTGGGAGGCTAAAGCGGGTAGATCACTTGAGCTCAGGAGTCTGAGACCAACCTGAGCAATAGCAAGATCCAAAATAGAAAAACTGAGGCAAGAGGATCACTTGAGCTCAAGAGCTTGAGGTTGCTGTGAGCTCTGATGCCATGAGACTTTACTCAGGATGCCAGAATGAGACGGTCTCAAAAATAAATAAATGAATAAAATAAAATAAAATAAAATCCCCCAAACCAAAGAGCAGATTAAAATGGAAAAAAATCAGGAAAAGAGCCAGACACAATGCTCACACCTATAATCTTAGCACACTGAGAGGCCAAAGTGGGAGACCCCTTGAGGCCAAGAGTTTGAGACTAACCTGGCAAGACCCCCCTCCCATCTCTATAAAAAAAAAATAAATAAAACATTTAGCTGAGTGAGGTGGTCTGTGCCGGCAGTCCTAGCTATTTGGGAAGCCAAGGCAGGAAGATCACTTAAGCCCAGGAGCTCAAGGCTTGAGTGAGCTATGATGGTACCACTGCCTTCCAACCTGGGCAACAGAATGAGATCTTGTCTCAAAAAAAAAAAAGAAAGAAAGAAAGAAAAATCAAGGGAAGGAAAAAAACCACAGGGCTGCAATGAGGAAAAAGCCTTACTTTTAAACTATCTGGGGGAGATACAGGCATAATAAATAATAATCACGAGAGGTTGGGATGACATGCTGCATTGGCTCCCTGGAGATGGTGAGATTATGGTGGAGGCTAATAAAGCCTTTCTTCCCCAGTAACTATGGCCAATGACAAGAGGGCCATCCCAGGGGGTTACAGCTACCAGGTGGAAATGGTCCAGCGGTGAGACAATCATGCTGCACAATGCAGGGTGAAGTGTGTACTTTCACAGCAGTTTCACATCATGAGTTCTCAGGACCCAGCCACGAAGGAGAGGAAGAGAGCGCTGCCTCCCTTCTGGAGGGGAATCAGAGCTCCTGGGGCTGATCAAGTAAGTGTCCTGGAGGTGGCCCAGCCCACAGTGTGCCTCTGCTCAGCCTCATCTGCTCCCTCCATGCTTGCATCTACCAAGACACATCAAGTTTTTGCTCCAGACCTTACTCCTGCATGCCAAACTCACACAGCTAGATCTGCCCTCCAGATATGCTCCACTCTCCTGTCTGCCCGTCTAACAGTCAAAAAGTAAAGGTGCCACTATCTTCCCAACTCTGTAACCCAACCTTCTCTTTTATTTATTTATTTTTTTTTTTTTTGAGACAGAGCCTCAAGCTGTAACCCTGGCGAGAGTGCTATGGCATCACAACTCACAGCAACCTCCAGCTCCTGGGCTCAAGCGAGTCTCTTGCCTCCACCTCCCAAGTAGCTGGGATTACAGGCGCCCGCCACAACGCCTGGCCATTTTTTGGTTGCAGCCGTCATTCTTGTTTGGCAGCCTGGGCTGGATTTGAACCCACCAGCTCAGGTGTACGTGGCTGG
>CAUYON010183552.1:0-23156 GCA_963573935.1 Arctocebus calabarensis | reverse complement strand
TGGAAGAAGCCCAAATGCCCATCAACCCACGAATGGATTAATAAATTGTGGTACATGTATACCATGGAATACTATGCAGCCTTAAAGAAAGATGGAGACTTTACCTCTTTTGTGTTTACATGGATGGAGCTGGACCATATTCTTCTTAGCAAAGTATCTTAAGAATGGAAGAAAAAGTATCCAATGTACTCAGCCCTAATATGAAGCTAATTTATAGCTTTCATATGAAGGCTAAAACTCAATTATAGCACAAGAATACAGGGAAAAGGGAAAGGGAGGGGAGGAGGGAGGATGGGTGGAGGGAGAGCAATTGGTGGGATCGCACCTATGGTGCATCTTAGGAGGGTACTGGTGAAACTTATTAAAGGTAGAGTGTCAATGTCTTTATATAGTGATCAAGAAAATGCCATGAAGGCTATGTCTAATAGTATGATCAAAATATTTCTGATTGTATATGAAGCACTTTCTGCCCTATGATTGTACCAATGTACACAATTATGAATTGATAAAATTATTTTTAAAAAAAAGAATGGAAGAGAAAGTATCCAATGTAGTCAGTCCTACTATGAAACTAATTTATAGGTTTCATACAAAGGCTATAACCCAACTATAGCACAAGAATATGGGGAAAGGGGCAAGGGGGGGGGAGGATGGGTGGAGGGAGGGTAATTGGTGGGATCACACCTATGGTGCATCTTAGAAGGGTATAGGGGAAACTTACTAAATGTAGAATATAAAGGTCTGAACACCATAACTAAGAAAATGCCATGAAAGCTACGTTAACCAATTCGATAAAAATATTTCAAATTGTATATAAAACCAGCACATTGTACCCCATGATTGCACTAATGTACACAGCTATGATTTAATTAAAAAAAAAAAAAGAATAATGTGCAAGGCCAGGCAGGGTGGCTCACACCTATAATCCCAGCACTCTGGGAGGCCAAGGTGGGTGGGTTGCTTGAGTTCAGGAGTTCAAGACCAGCCTGAGCAAGAGTTAGACCCCATCTCTACTAAAAATAGGAAAACTAGCCAGCGCTATGGCAGGTGCCTGTAGTCCCAGCTACTTGGAGGTTGAGACAAGAGAATCACTTGAGACCAAGAGTTTGAGGTTGCTGTGAGCTGTGATGTCACCACAGCACTCTACGCAGGGTGACGAGTGAGACTCTGTCTTGAAAAAAAAAAAAGAAGAATATGCAAATTGACCCACCAATTGCAAATGCAAATTGACCCACCAAGATGCACCATAGGTGCGATCCCACCAATTGCATCATTAAAATGGCCCAGCAGTGAGAGGCCACAATGGTGGGTCACATTCTGCCACCAGATCCTTCCTTCCTGCTCCGGGTCTGAATACGTAGACTCTTCATGGGAGCTTAGTTCACTGAGTAAGGACTGATTCTCTTTCAAGGTGACTATTTGATTCCTCTCCGTGAGGCTTCTGCAGCCCCTGAAGGCAGAGTTGGGGGTACAGATATGGAATATTTCAGTCTGTCTCAAGACTCAAAAATTTTATCTGGGATTTGGAGCTCAAATCTGCTCCAAAACAACATAGATATATCTCTATCATTTTTCCTTGTTCACCTTTACGTAAAATTACTTGAGATTTTTTCAAATAAACCCCACAAGTTCCTTGCAGTGGTGCTGAGCTGACTTGTTAATGCTGGGGTTGACACTGAAGGTGCTCCAGTGCGTCTGCTCTGGCGCAAGGTGCAGCCCCTGGTGTCACAGGGACAGAAACACGGTGCCCTGCGTCTTCCTAGCAGAGGGGTCAGCCTCCATCTGACGAATTCTCCCATGTCTGCTGGAGTTCTTGCCCAGCTAGGGGAATCCGTGCACAGAGCAGCTAAGCACGGAGACTTGGGGCCAAGACTGCCCACCCCACAGGGCCAACAGCAATGCCCAGGGAACAGGGAGGTCGGCAGGTGGCTTCTGACTCTCCTCCCGGAGCCCAACCCCAGGGAGTGAAGGACTACTAGCACAGGCTGGCAGACAGCCCGCCCAGGCCGCCACGGCCCGGCTTTCCTCCTCATTATTATTCTCTCCTAAGCAAATGAGGCTTCTATTTTTGCTGTGAGGAGCCCAATGTCTTCCAATTCCCAGGCGTCCCCTGGAGGGAGGCTGGGATCTCATTTGCTATTCAAGCAGCTCAGGCATAAAGGGAGGGCTCTGCAGAAGGCTGGGAGCCAGCGGGAAGCAGAGCCTGCCAGGCTGCTCAGAGGACACTGTGCTGGCTCCGGCTCTGGCCAAGGAGGCGACGCCTGCACACAGCAGCCCCAGGGGACGGGGCAGAGCCCGGCACATCAAGGTTAATTTAGCTCCCATGTGTACCGAGACTAACTGTTTCACAGATGTGAGCCTCTTCACTGCCCCAGCCCCACTGTGGACGGTGAGGGCTGTCACCACCCCATTTCACAGATGATGAAACTGAGGCACACACAGAGAGTGCCGGGAGTGGGATTTAACCCTGGCAGTGTGGCCCCTGAGTCCGCGCTCTGAGCCCCTACGGGAGGCAGACAGGCTAAGCTCTCTGAAGGGCAACCTCAGGCACCCAGACCGGGCGAAGTCATGGAGATGTTCCTGAGGACCATCAGTGGGGCAGGCTGAGCCCGAACTGTGATAGGCAGTTACATTAGGGAAGCTGGTTTGTCGGCCCTGGGGAGACAACACTTGTTTACCCCTCCCCCTTTCTAAACACGTTATCAGCCACTGTGGACGACTCACTACCCTGTGTTCCTGATTACCCAGCCATCGTCTTTTTACCCAATCTTCCCAGAATCTTGGCATTCTTTTCTTTCTTTCTTTCTTTTTTTTTTAGAGACAGAGTCTCACTTTATCGCCCTCGGTAGAGTGCCATGGCATCACACAGCTCACAGCAACCTCCAGCTCCCGGGCCCAAGCAATTCTCTTGCCTCAGCCTCCCGAGCAGCTGGGACTATAAGGCGCCCACCACAACGCCAGGCTATTATTTTGTTGCAGTTTAGCCAGGGCTGGGTTTGAACCCGCCACCCTTGGTATATCGGGCCAGCACCCTACCCACTGAGCCACTGGCGCTGCCCAAGGCATTCTCCTAATCTTATTTTGGCACCTTTGCATTTTACACGCACTCTCTGTGTTAGAGATCAATAAAACATTTCTGAGGAGTCGGGGCTGCTGCAGTGCCCCAATCTGCCAGTTAGCCTGTGAGCCAATGTGCAGCTCTCCACACGCCCCAGACTTTACACATTAAGTTGGTATCAAGTCTTATTTCCCCAGTGTCGTGTCTCTGACGACTCCCAGCCCCTCAGGGAACCCCCACAAGGCCCTGCATTATGTTGCGAGGAATAAAAAGGAAAAGATATTTGTAATACCCTAAACCGAGCAAAGAATTCGACTGATAAATAAGAAAACAGAAAAAAGGTACAAAATGCCTGACCTTCACAGAATAACAAATGAATATGAAAAACACATAAATAGACAGAAAAATGTGCCATCTCACTGGCAGGCAGAGAAATGAGAATTAAGAATTCACATAGGCAACACTTTCACCCAACTGACAACAGCTAAAAAATACCTGACAATACCAAGTGCTGTCAAGGAAAAGGAGAAGAGGAAATTCATGCACTATTGGTGAGAACTCTCATTAGTACATCCACCCACTCTGGAACACAATTCAGCTGCTTCTAGTAAATTCGAAGATTAATATGCTCTACCCCACAGCCAATTCCAGTCCTTGCTAAATACTCTAGACTAGTGGTTCTCAACCTGTGGGTCGCAACCCCGTTGGACTGAATTAAAGGTTCGTGGCATTAGGTAGGTTGAGAACCACTGCCCTAGACAAATACGCTCACGTTCACAAAGCCTTGCTAGTAACAGTAAGAAAGTGGAAACCACCTCAACATCCGTCATTGGAGAATTGACAAACAGACAGCGTCATGCTCATGCAGTGTGATACCACAAAGCAGTGAGAAGTTATGAACCACAGCTGCAAGTTTTACATCGTGAATCTCCCAACATAATGGTAAGCAAAAAGGGCAGGTCATGGGAGTGGACATCAATTTAATATCAGTGGCATAATGCTTGAGATAAGTGTAAAAACAACAGGCATGGGTGTATTTATAAACACATTGATAGTAAGTGATAAACCAGCATCAAACTCAAACGGCGGTTACCTCTTGGGAAGATACAACAAGATACACTGGGGAGGGCTTCCAGCAAGGTGGTCATTGTAATGTTTTAAAATACATGCATAAAGAGTGGCTCAGCGCCCGCAGCACAGTGGTTATGGTGCCAGCCACATACACTGAGGCTGTCAAGTTCAAACCCACCCTGGGCCAGCTAAACAACTGCAACAAAAAAAATGGCCAGGCGTTGTGGCAGGCGCCTGTAGTCCCAGCTACTTGGGAGGCTGAGGCAAGAGAATCGCTTAAGCCCAAGATTTGGAGGTTGCTGTGAGCTGTGACACCATGGTACTCTACCCAGGGTGACATAGTGAGACTCTTAAAGAATAAAGAATCTTTGGCACGCCCTTCAAAAAGTGAAGCCTAATCCCTCTGTCTTTGAGCATGTGATGAGTTAGTGACTTGCTTCTAGTGAGGAGCCAGCAGAAGTGGCAGCAGCTTGTGACCAACGAGACCAGACTGTAAAGGCGTCGTGGCTTCCTCTTTACTCTCTCTTGGCTCTCTGGGGCTGGGAAGCCAGCAGCCATGTTGTGAGGACACTCGAGCAGACGTGTGGAGAGGTCCGTGGGGCAAAGAACGGAAGCCTCTAGCCAACAGCCAAGTGAAGTAGATCTTGGAACGGGACGCTCCAGTCCCCGTAAAGCCCTCAGCTGCCCCAGAGCACGTCTTTACCTGAGCTGAAATCATGCAGCTAAGCTGCTTCTAGATTCCTGCCCCACAAACTCTATAGGTGAGATAATCAAGACTGCTTCATATCACCAAGTTTTGGCATAATTCATTACACAGGAAAAAGGAGCCAAAAAAGTAATATTTTCTACCTTCAGCAGATTGTGAGCACCTGTGTGTTGGTCGCAATGTGCTGTCTTTACCTTCCTGCACGTTGCCATGGACTGAATGTTTGTGTCCTCCACCCCCCGTGAAATCCACATGTTGAAACCTGATCTCCACCATGATGGTATTAGGAGGTAGGGACTTGGGGAGGCAATTGGATCTTGAGGGTGGAGCCCTGATCAATGTGATTAGTGCCCTTGTAAAAGAGACCCCAGAGAACTTCTTCACCCCTTCCACCAGGGGAGAACATGGTAAGAAGGCCCTGGGCAGACACCAGCCCTGTCAGCACCATGACCGTGGACTTCCAGCCTCCACCCCATGAACTGTGACCACAGTGCCCCCCCCCAGTTCCCTGAGTTGGGAACAGGGGACCCCAAAGTGTCCCTCCTTGCTTTCGGGACAATAGTTAAGTCCTTAGCTGCCAGCCTGCCACTTATTGTTAGCCCCCTGAGGGGAGGGTCCTGGTGCCTGGCCAGCACCTGACATCTGCTAGTGCACAGGAGGGGTCCCACCAACCGACTCCAGAATCCCTACCCTGCTGCCCACACACCCTACAGCAGCCCAACTTGCTCATCTGAGAGACAGCTCACAAGAGGCCGAGAGTCTGCACACCTTCCTGGATGCCTTCAGATGAGGCCAGGTCCCTCCATCTATACCTCAGTAGGACCCTGGCTCAGGGTGGAGGCCACAGAGTGGCCCGGGGATTTTGGATCATAAGTCCCATTAATCTACTTCTAAAGCCCCCCCCATGTTCCCTGGGTGCACACCCAGTTGTGGGTTTCCCAGGAGAAGGCAATATTCTGTCTTGGGAGTAGCAGAGGGAAGGAACCCAGCTGCCTGCAGAGCCAAACCCAGACCAGGTCCCTTTTAACGGTTAGAGGGATGAGTCTAACCCCTCCTGAGAGTGACCTAGTGGCCCCTACACTCTGCTGGGTGGGGACAGGTCCAGGGGGAGACACTCCTCCCAGAGGCCGTTTCATTCACTATATCACATGCATCCACAGCTCCTGCATCCCACACCAGCCTCAGAGAGAAAAGTCAAATTCAAGTTCAGGTTTTTTCAGTATGCCAGAAGAGTCTAGAAAATAATGCATTGGCAAAAGCTGAAAAGGAACACAAGATTTTCATGCACAGCTCCAAACCTGAATATTAGAACAGGACCTTAGCAGTGTCCTCCTTGTCAACACAAAACCAATTACTTGCCCGCCACACATGCGCCACAAATACACGTCTTCTCATCTGGAAAATGAAGGCAAGAAAATGGATTTTATTTTCAAAACAAGGCTCTACTCAGGCAAGGACAACTATGCATGTCACCTCATTAAAGCCAACAATTCTAGCCCAGGACGCCAAAGGCTGGGCTAGAATTGTTCTTTAAAGTGTTGATACCTTCCAAACCTCAGAATTCATGCAGGAGGCCCAGGCCCATCAAACAAGGGGGACAGAGATGGCATGGCAGAGTCTCCCCACAGGGGCTCCCCCAGATAGCTTGCAGGTAGAGGACAAGGTGGGAGACATACGATGACTTCCCATGTCACCAAGCTACCTCCCACCTTGACTCATCTGCGACCTCTGTAGGTGCCAGGACCTCAACCGGACTGCAAGGCTGTCTTTGGCTTTAGTGAAATATTTCATTATATTTTCCATCTTTACACAGAGATTACTACAATCTTGGGTCTTCACTGAAACTGGCTCATTACTGAGATTTTTTTTTTTTTTGAGACACAGTCTCACTATGTCGCCCTCAGTAAAGTGCTATGGCGTCACAGCTCACAGCAACCTCACACCCTTGGGCTTAAGCAATTCTCTTGCCTCAGCCTCCCACGTAGCTGGAACTACAGGTGCCCGCCACAACACCCAGCTATTTTTTGGTTGCAGGTGTTTAGCAGGTCCAGGCACTGAGGCTGCCTGGTTCGAACCACCAAAACCACTGTGCTACGGGCACGGAGCCCATTACTGAGATCTTTACTCCTGCTTCTAAAGAGCAGACTGGATGCCACCAGACTGAAGGCCCCCCGAGCTTGGAAAGGGTGCTTGCTCTCAATACATCAATCATCAGGGAACCCCTGAATTTGCTATTTCGTTTCACTAAGGGTCATCCTTATGGTTTATTGTCCAATGACTACACTTTAAACAGGGCATTAGGGGCTGTACCCATGGCTCAGTGGATAGGGCACCAGCCACATACACCGAGGCTGCCAGGTTCAAACCCAGCCCAGGCCAGCTAAAACAACAATGATAACTGCAACAACAACAACAAATAGCCGGGTATTGTGGTGGGCGCCTATGCTTCCAGCTACTTGGGATGCTGAGGCAAGAGAATCGCTTAAGCCCCAAAGAGTTTGCAGCTGCTGTGAGCTGTGATACAGCATCCTAACCAGGGTGACAGCTTGAGACTCTGTCTCAGGAAAAAAAAAAAAACAGGGCATTAGGACCAAATTTGAATCCTGCATTGCCAAAGCAGGGATATATATATACCATCAGAATATTTCCACTGAAACAGCCTTAGGATGAAGCTGACTTGATAAAAGGAAGGGCTGAGAGGAAGAAACTGGACTGGTGATACAGGGGCAAGATGCAAGATCAAGCCTTGCCTGAAACTGTCAGTCTGTACTTGCCAGTTACACGAGGAACAGTTTCTATCACTGTGGGATGAGTTCCTTGTTACGGAAAGAGTCTTAACGGTTGGAGAAACTGAGCCCAGAGTCATAACACGACTGCACCAGCCCAAGAGCAACAGAACTAGACCCGAGTTATATGGCATTAAGTCCTGCCTTGTGCTCAAATACTGGGCTCTGTTCAGGGTAGTTTAAAATAAACACAAAATCCTGAATTTTTTATGCGAGTAAGAACAGGTCTGCTTTTCATGCCTCACACAGTCAGAATGTAGCAAATGAAAATTAAGTTCAGATCCCAAAAATCAGATCTTCACGTCTCCAAAACAAACAGGACAAGCCTCACTGGTCACTGCTGAATCCACCCGGAGTTCAGACTAAAAGGCATAGTTCACATCAGGACAAGCCTCAATGGTCACTGCTGAATCCACCCAGCGTTCAGACTAAAAGGCACAATTCACATGGAAATTCGTCCCGCATCTCTGAAAGACAGCTTTGGCCCTGGCTCACATTCCTGTGCTTACGGAAAATCTCAAGGCAGTTTTCAGAAAGAAATTTTCTTTTAACTACCACATAAATAAGCACTGTTCTGCTGATCAGTTGGCTAAGGTCATGTAGGCTCCCTTTTCCTTTTTTAAAAAATAACTGACGTAAAGACCCGAAGGAGCCCCAGGAATGTCATCTCTTCACCCCACCATCCACCGCGTTTTGGACCTCAGTGTCCAAGGACGCAAAGGTAGGTGACCCGCTCAGAGTCAGAGAGCTCTGGGTTCATCCCGGCCTCTGCTCAGCTTCCCTGCCGAAAGACTGCGTGTTTCATGGAATCACCGTTCTGCTCTCATGGGACTGGGGGGGCTGGATGGTAAGGTGGGACTGTGCCCAACCCGGCTGCCCGACGGGACCTGCCCACACAGATAGGGAGGATCTGAAAAGAAACCCAGGGCTCTGCCTCATGACCCTTCTTGTCATCCCTCAGAGAAGCTTTGCTCTATGAACGGCTGGCGGTCCTGCAAAGTTGTCAGGGCCTTAAAACCCCTGCCCACAGCAAGTGGCAGACCCCTATGGTGGAAAAATCATATGACATTGGGTGAACCACACACCTAGCCAGGTCAGAGCAGAACAAAGGCCCAAAGGAGATTCCATCTGCTCCCATCCTGACAGGCGTGGACCAGGGCCCAGGAGGGGCACTTGATACTGAGGAATACGGGTAGGAGACAAGAGAGAATGGCCAATGATGGGAGAGGCCCAGGCGACAGGGCCCAAGAAACCATGGAGAGATGAGGAGGGCAGCAGGTCAGGGAGGGGATCCAGAGGCCCTGCCTTAACTGAGCTCCCAGGCCAGGCAGGGGAGTGAGCGCGGAGCAGGCTGCAGCGCACGCCCAGTGCTCCCTGGCACAGCGCTCAGGGCTCAGCTCGCCTGCAACACTTTGGGAAGATGACCAGGTAACAGCTACTGCCACAACCCTGGGGCCTGCTGAAGAAGCCACAGAGACCCTTACGATGTTAAGACCTTCATGTCCCCTGAGGGACAGAGCCCTTTGGATTAATCAGATGCTTTCAGGCCAATTAAGCAAGTTGAGCCACTTGAAATTCTTAATGTGTTTAGAAAAATGCAGTCCAGCTCCAGGTAGGATCAGAGTCCTTTCAACCGCCTGCTGCATTTCAAGTTGCACAGAAGGAAACCGGCGCCCACCCTCATGTGCCTTCCCGGGACACACCGCCACATTATTGTGAAGGAACGTGGACTGGACTTCACGTCCAGACAACAGACGAAAGCATGGAGGGTGATTCTACTACAGCTCACAAGCCACCAAAAATAGCTTGATGATTTAAAAGGGGGTAAGAAAAAGAATCCTTCTTGTAGAACATTGGCAGCCCTAGAAGTGTATTCCAAACAAACTGCACGGCCAGCAGCTGACCACTGGAAAACTCCTTGTTCTCCCTTCTGTTCCATCATGAAAACCATCTGACCTGGTCCTGGATGTGCCATCGACGGGAGTGAGCTAAGTCACCCAAACCTTCCTCTGGCAAATGTCCAAGAGGGCAAGGCCCTGACCTTGGAGTGGGAGAGGAGATGAAAACGGAGGTAGGAGAACTGAAATGACTGCCTTGAGCCCACACCACGTACCTTTGGAACAGATGGCCTTGTTCTGTTCCCCTCCTGTGTCAGCTTTGGAGAACAGGTGAAGTCCTATCCGCCTGGTCACATGGTCCCTGAGTGGCAGAGCTGGGATTTGAACCAAGGTCTGTCTTAGCTGTTCACTTCCTCTCGACTGAGGATGGGGGCAGATGAGTGTGGGTTTAGCTGCTCCACACCTGTCGTGGGGGAGAGACATGGCAGCTGGTCGGTAGGGTTCTCACTTCTGTTTGCTGCTCAGCATTTCTGTGCTGGGCCACAAGACATCTTCTAGAAAGGCTGTGTGCCTGAGGTGCGGAGGAGCAGAAAGGCAGGCCAAGAGGTGCACACTTCTGGAGGGGCTCCAGGAGACTGATGTGAAGCGGCACCAGCACCCTGGCAATGGATTGTGCCCTGCATGCATTTTCTTAATGAATCAGTGCCTCCCGTGTACAGTATTTACCACGCAGAGTTCAATCACAGCTGGAGGAATCAGGAGATTTCCAAGTAGACCAACCCCAGTCACGAGGAGCCTCCTTCTAAAATGCTCTCAGAGACAGGGAGCAAGGCCAGAGCAGACTGCTCATTCAGTTAAGAAAACCCTGGGTCCTGCTAAGGCTCTGTGTTCCCCACCAATGCACACATTGAAGCCCAATCTCCAGGTGGCGGCATTTGGAGGTGGGACCTCTAGAAAGTGGTGAGGTCACGAGAGTGGAGCCTGGGTGAACGGCATGAGAAGAGACACAAGATTCCCTCTCTCCCCCTTCCCCACATGAGGACACAGCAAAAAGGCAGGTGGCTGTCTGCAAACCTGGCAGAGAGCCCTCACCAGCACCTTCATCATGGACTTCCCAACTCTCACAACTGTGAAAAATAAATGTCTGTTATTTAAGCCAGTCTGTGGTATTTTTGTTATAGCAGCCTGAACTAAGATAGGCACTCACACAAATAAGAAGAAAAAGGGTGGTATTGAAGGAAACCAGCCAGGGAGGTAAAGTTCACTTCCCCACTGTTAGAGACATTTAATTAGTGCTTAAAAATCTGTCCAGTGGTAATGCATCAGAACCAGAAGCTTTCACAAGACCGTCAGGGAACACAACACCTGAGCCTTATATATATATAGCTCTCCAGAAGAGAAAGGGATAAAATGCTGAATGCTATGGATCTAACATGACATCTATAACTAAAACCAACAAAAGAAAGAATAAGAAAGGTAAGTTATAGGTCAAACTCATTTACATCTGTAACTAAAACCAACAAAAGGAAGATTAAGAAAGGTAAGTTATAGGTCAAACTTATTTATAAACACAGGTGTAAAAGTCCTAAATAAAACATTAGCCAAAAGAACCCAGCAATTTCTAAGAGATATCATGATGAGATATGTGTTTATCCCAGCGTGTCAACTTGCTGTATTATTAGAAAAGCTATTATCACAATCACATAATTCATCACATTAACAGATCATCTCAATCGATGCAGAAAAGCCATTCCATAAAGTTCAATATGCATTCATAATTAAAGGGTGTAAAAGACTCTTAGCAAATTAGGACCAGAAAAGGACTCGATTGACAGTAAGGATCTATCACAAGTCCACCGCCAACGCTACCCTCAATGGTGGACTGCTGGATATGACCCCACGGGAAATAGTAAAATGAGAATTTGAGTATCAGCGCTTCTGCATCACATGGTCCCTGACTCCTAACCACAGAAATAAGGAAATAAAACAAAATGAAAGGAAGAGGACTGAAATGAATGGATGAGATATGACTACATTATTCACAGGAGAAGTGCCACCCACCGAGAAAATCCAAACTATTCAGCAAGATGGCTAGATAGCAGATCAAGACACAAACTCAGCAACACTCAGAAAAGGTCAAATAGTGAGCCGAAAATAGATACTGAGGAACTGATCAGATATAAAAAACACAAGACTGGGTGGCCCCATGGCTCAAAGGAGTAGGGCGCCAGCCCCATATGCTGGAGGTGGCAGGTTCAAACCCAGCCCTGGCCAAAAACTGCACAAAAAAAAAAAAAAGCAAGACCTCTACAGAAAAAATATCTATTATTTTATTGAAAAAAAAAAGACTTATTAAAATAGGATGTCTACGTGCCACGAGCATGTTTTGAGTTGGGGTGTTACAAATAAATTCATGAAGAGGGCGTGGCTGAGTCAGGGTCTAGGCAGATCCCTGGGTCCAATGCTGCCCTGTCCTCTCCATAGCTGGAGCAATCTGAAGCCCCACCAACAGGGGGCGCCATCAAGCCTTTTGGGGCCTTGGACGGTTGACCAGTAAGAAATCCTAGGACCTTGGTGTAATTTTAATACACATTTCCCTTAATGGAAAAGTTGAATGTCTTTTCATGTACTTAAAAGACCATTTACATTTATTTCTCCATAAATTGTTTCTGCCCATTTTCTGTTGGATTTTGATCTTTTGTCTTGTTTTTGTTGTTGTTGCAGTTTGGCATGGGCAGGATTCAAACCCACCACCCTTGGTATATGGGGCTGGTGCCCTACCCACTGAGCCACAGGTGCTGCCTCGATTTTGGTCTTTTGCTTCTAATTTTTATTTAACCTTTATATTTTAGAGAAATGTTTTGTGATGTGATTTGCAAATATTTTCTACTGATTTTTCACTTTGCTTATGATGTTTCCCCCCTCTTAGGAAAACAATGAATGCAATTGAATTTCTCTTTTCATGTACTACTCTGGGACTTTGAATCCTAATTTCCCCTACTTGCTGATGATCAAAAAAAAAAAATTTACCTGTGCTTTCTTCTTGTTCTTTGGTAACTTTCTGCCTACCTAGAGCCATTTAAATGTATGCTGGTATATAATGAAAAGTATAGATTAAATTTCATCTTTGTCCAACTAGCTATCCAGTTTTCCCCAAATCATTTTTAAAGGGTTCTGTCTACTACCATTTTTATTTAAAAATTTCACATCAGTATTTCTAAGTGGCAATGGCATGTAGTTTTCTTCTATTGAATAATCTTGAGGTGTTTCTACCCTTCTTTTTCAATGATCCAGAGTAATTTAAGTAGCATTGGGATTATCTGTTCTTTGAAGATTCAAAAGAATTCTCCTGTGAAAATATATAGATTTGGAGTTTTCTTAAATATTTTCAATGGAAATTAGTTTATTTAAACTTTCTGTGTCTGCTGGGGTCAGTCTGGGTTCATTTTATTTGCCTAGAAAAGCACCTTTTCTATCCAGGTCTTCACACGTATGTGCAAAGCATTGTGCAAAGTAGCTTCTAATGATTTTTTCCAGGGTGCTCTGTTTTGTTTCAGCCATTTCCCCATTATTATAATTCCTTATTTTGTGTATTTATGGAGCACTCTCTTTCTCTGCCATTCTTGCTCTTTCATGATTAACTTAAATGTCCACTTGATTTTTTTCCCTGCAAATTGGTATTTTGTGTATTTATTAGTTTTGCTGTTTTCCCCATTTCTAAAATTCATTAACTTCCCACTTTTCTCTTATTTCTGTCATTCTGCTGTTTGCTTGGCTATTTTTATGTAACATTTTTAGTTAGGTGATGGATCCATTCATTTGCTTATTTTCATTGTTGAGGCTATACCCAAAGCCTTATGTGTGTCCCACAGATTGATACATTTTCATTATCACAATATTTGAAAATTATGCAGTTTGGGTTTGGATATTTCCTTTCACTCAAGAATGAATTTAATAGAGTTTCATCTTATAATTTTCCAAATCGAAAGGAAAATTGGGGGGCTTTCCTTATGATTGATTTTTAGTTTTATTGCATTGTGATCACAGAATGCCATTTCTATTATTCCATTTACATTATGTTTTGGAAATTACTGAGGTTTTTCTTTGTAACCTAATATACGTCAACTTTCATAAATGCTCCACGTAATCTTGAAACAAACCTGATTCTCTGTTATCACAGCGAAGTACACCACGTCTGGGGCTCATTTCTCTGTACTCTTCACACATTCAGAAGGACAGTGGGGGTCAGAGTCTGGAACTGTGTGCTCCCCGCGGCTCCTGCCTCCCTCCAGGATGTGGAACAGTTATAACCACAATTATTACAGCTTCTTTGCAAATGGCAGCCTTTAGCATTAGACAGTGTCCTACTTTTATTCGTTGAATGTTTTTTGTTTTTGAGACAGAGTCTCACTTTCTCGCCCTGTGTAGAGTGCTGTGGTGTCATAGATGACAGCAACCTCAGTCACACTCTTGGGCTCAAGGGATCCTTTTGTCTCACTCAGCCTCCCAAGTAGCTGGGACTACAGAGGCACCCCCTACACTGCTCAGCTATTATTTAGAAATGAGGTCTCACTCTTGCTCAGGTTGGTCTCGAACTCCTGAGCACAAAGTTTGATCCACCCGCCTCGGCCTCCCAGAGTTCTAGGACTACAGGCGTGAGCCCCTGAGTCTCACCCACATCAAGTGTTTCCCCCTTAACTCTACCTTGGTGGAAATTAGGGTTAATGCCCCAATTTCTTTTTCTTTCTGTTGGCTTTGTTGCTATTCACCCTCCTTTCATTTTTAGCTTTTGTGAACCACCTTGTTTCAGATGTGACTTGTTTATACAGGATAGAGCTGGGTGTCATTGGATAAACCCATCTGGAAGTCTTTTCTTGTGACAGGTGAGTCAAAGTCACTCTAACTTAATGATGTAGCTGTTCAGTCTGCTCCCAGCTCATCTATTATTTTGTGTTATATTTATATATTTCACCACATGGTCTGTTTGCTTTGCTTCTTTAAAAGTTTGTTTTGTTTCTGTTTTCTGTAGGTATTTAGAAAGGCCTATATTTTTGTTTCAGTGGTTATTCATGTACTAACACTTTTTAACTATTCGATTTAGTTTTCTTTTTTGTTTGTGTGTTTATTAAATCATAGCTGTATACATTAATGCATTATGGGGTACAATGTGCTGGTTTTATATACAATTTGAAATACTTACAACAAGCTGGTTAACACAGCCTTCACCGCACTTTCCTAATTATTGTGTTAAGACATTTATATTCTACACTCAGTAGATCCAACATGTACCCTTGTAAAATGCACCATAGGTGTGGTCCCACCGACTCCCCTCCCCTCCCCTCCTCCTCCACTCCCTCCTTCATCTGAGTTGTAGTTGGGTATAGTTACCATATGAAAGTGTGGGTGGTTATCAATTCAGTTTTCTAAGATGAGTCCACGAACTTAACTGTCAGACCACATATGATAACAGCTCCAATAACTATTCCAGAAAAAAAGTTCAAAAGATGCTTGGAAGGGTGGACTAAGTGCTGGTGCCAGCGCAGGGCTTCCCAAGGGGAGTGCTTCAAAGGCAAGTGCAGGGATACTGAGCCCTGATGCACACAGCACTTTTTCTAGGATAACTTCAGGAACTTAATTGTCCGACTTCGTATTTCATGTGTCGGCTAAACACTGCATTCATCTACAACTTGAACTTAGCCTTGGAAGTGAGAACAATGTATCCTATAAATCTGTACTCTCACATTAATTTGAAATAAAAAATAAAAACTGGGACAGTGCCTGTGGCTCAGTGAGTAGGGCGCTGGTGCCATATACCGAGGGTGGCAAGTTCAAACCCGGCCCCGACCAAACTGCAACAAAAAATAGCCGGGCGTTGTGGTGGGCGCCTGTGGTCCCAGCTACTTGGGAGGCTGAGGCAAGAGAATCACCTAAGCCCAAAAACTGGAGGTTGCTGTGAGCTGTGACACCACGGCACTCTACCGGCGGTGACAAAGTGAGATTCTGTCTCTAAAAAATAAATTAAAAAAACTGCACTTTAAAAACAATATTGTATCTCACCATTTGTGTTCTGTTTTCCTGTTTAGATTTTAAACACATTCCAGGTGGTCGCACGGAATGACTAAAGAAACCCAAGTTCTGTTTCTCTTCTTCATAACTACCGTGCTACATCATCGGTTATTTAATCTGCTATGTAAACAGCACCACAGAACGAGCATCCAGAGGGAGTCTGAATGACTTTGGGCTTCGGGGTCCCTGAGTCTGTCTCGTCAAGGGCTGACCATACGGCCAAGAGTTCTCCAAATTCACTGCCGTGTAGAACACAGTGTCTGCCAAAGCACAGAGTAATACAAACATATGGATGTGAAGTTTATACAGCAGCTTGATGATGCAATAGTCACAAAGAAAAATTGCTTAGAAACTAGACCAAAAAGATTTTTTTTCAGGAAGAGCATTTTTTGACTAATGTTTGAGATGTTAAGGACAGAAAATGAGAGATTATTCCAAGTTGTGAACGAAATGAATCTGAGTCTGGGTGGGAGGGGGATGAATCTGGAAAAAGAAGTCAGCGAGGTGGGTTAAGGTGGGGTGGGAACGGAAGAAATTGGAGGGGTAGGGATTGGCACGTTCATTCCTTCCCAGGTGGGACATTTCCATTGGGTGGGTCCTTACATTCGGGCCTATCAATATTGTGCTAGGACGAAGTGATAATAAAAAGCAGAATGACTTTTAAGTTATTGACAGAATGCAACTCCTTATTGCCTCCCCCGTCCCTGACACACCACTCATTCTAGTAGATTCTTTAAGTACAGCCAGCTAGTGGGCACGACAGTCTTTTAGTTCTTGCATCACTTAAAGAACTACTGGCTTAATGTAAAATCTTTAGCTCACGTTTTCTTTTCTTGAATTTCTTAAAAATGTTGTACCAGAGCTGTGTTGCTTTGGACGTCACTGCCACACGTCTGCTGCCAGCCTGATTTCCCTTCCTTTGTAAATAACTTGGTCTTTTTGCCTGGTGGCCTTGACGATGTTATCTTTAAAGCTCAGTCTTTTTATAGTGTAAGTCTTGCCTTGATCATTCCCAGAAAGACAGCAGACTGATAGCAGACTACCCGCATTTTGCTGTGTAAAACGTGCTCCCATGTATGATGTGCACCTGTGTTTTTGGCCCAAACTTTCAGGAAAACACCCCTTGAGAAAATGGCCAGCTCTTGCTGGGGGAGACACGTGGGGAGGGCTACGGCTGTCTGGTCAATGTGCAGATCACACTGCCCTCCTGCAGCCACCTGTGCCGTGAAGAGCCTCCTTCCCTCCCCTCCCCTGGACGACCACAGCAGGGCTGGGAAGGCGGGAGCTTCTGAGGCTGCCTGGCCTGCGGGCAACCAGGCAGGTCCCTGGGACCTGTGCAGGGATCCCCGAGTCCTCCGTGTGGCCAGGCCTCAGGGCTTTGCCCACGGAACCTCGCCAGTCCCACCTCCACCCACTGCCCTGACTGCAGCCTTGGAGGAGGCTGCTCCAGCCCTCTCCCACCAGAGCCTGGATCTTCCCGCACTGGACCCCGTGTGCCCCGCGGGCCCGGTGGGAGGGTGTGCCTGCCCTGGGATGCCGGCTGAGCTTCCCTGCTCCCGGACTGCTCTACCACGTATGGTGTTTTTCCCTCAAAAATTTGGGCAAAATGTGTGCACTGTACATAGTAAAAAATTTCCATGTTAATTCAGTTCTTATTTCAAGAGAATTTTTTTGAATTATAGTTTTATACTTTAATTCTGTTTCGTTACCTTGTTCAGGTCAACACATCAATTATAGGTGGGCTGAATTTTTTCCCAACCACCCCTTGGTTGGGGTCCCTTCTATTTCTTTCATTCCATCCTCACTGTACTTTCCGTGGTAACTAATGTCCCCTTGGGGCACCTTATAATTTGCTGTTCATTTCAGAGATTATTTTAAATTTCTTTATGTTCGTTCCCTAATCAGCTCCCATTTCACATATCTGGTATCATTTCTTGAATTGTTGACTGAGGGCATTTTTCACAGTAATTACATTTCATTTGTGTCCCTTGACTTCTTGACTGTTCTCAAATGCGTAAATGTTTTGTTTCTCGTGTCCTATTCTTTGTCTCACAGTAGCATGGTTCAGGGGCTAGGGGTGCTTAAATTTCTATTTATTTTAGGCTCTCCCGAAGAAGACAAGGAGGAGACAATTAGGCAGCAAATTTCTGTTTCCATCTAAAGCAGAGGAGGGGAGTGAAGTGGGATAGAAGGATCTGTGTGGCTTGTTTAGGGACGCAGTGCAATCACATCCCCTCTCTTACTCCTCTAAAGCTTTGGTGTCCAGCCCCAGACTCCGGTTCTGGTCTGTGGCCTGTTAGGAACCCGGCCACATAGCGAGCGCCGTCCCTGTATTTACACCACTCCGTCACTCCTGCTATCACTGACTGAGCTCCACCACCTGTCCCACCCATCTGGGGAAAAACTGTCTCCCATGAAACCAGTCCCTGGTGCCAAAAAGTTTGGGGACCACTGCTCTAAAGTCTCAGGGCTGCTACTTTAACTGGTGGTGGAATTTCCTCTCTGCCTCCCCTTCTCCCTTCTTTGGCCTTTTCCGTTGCTATTTGCACCTGCAGTCCCACCTACTCGGGAGGCTGAGACAAGAGTATCGTATGAGCTCTAGACTTTGAAGCTAGTACACTGCAGCCTGAGCAAGCCCCTGTCACTAATAAAGAGCAAACAAATAAAAAAGCCAATACTGGTGGTGCTTGTGGCTCAGTGGAGTAGGGCGCCGGCCCCATATACCGGAGGTGGCAGGTTCAAACCCGGGCCCTGCCAAAAACCACAAAAAAAAAACCCCAATACCCTAAATTGACACATTTCAGACCTGTTCTCAGTATTTCCTTCTGAGAATCAACCAGTTAAGGTCATCCCTATTCTGACGCCACCAGGCCATTGCTATACTGTCTGATGCACCATCCTGACCCAGCTTTGTGCTCTGGGCTGTGCTCTAAAACACAGCGACCCCATCCTAGTATTAGAGCAGCTGGCCAGTTAGATATGAACAGGGAAGGAGGGAAGGTGAAGCTTAGTCAACTAGCTAGAACAGCCCGTACATGAACAGAAAGAAAAGAACCATTCATTCCCAGCACTGCCCAGGTACAGAGTGACCTCGCTCTGAGACCATCGCAAGTGTTAACATTGTGGTTCTGACACCCTACCACGGCCACCACCCACCTTCCAGGAAAAACAGGGACATTCTAAGTAGGAACAGAATGAACGCTGACCCCCAGCATTCTTTGACTTTATTTTATTTTATTTTTTTGCAGTTTTTGGCTGGGGCCGGGTTTGAACCTGTCACCTCCAGTACATGCTGGCACCTTATGCACTGAGCCACAGGTGCCACCGGCATTCTTTGACTTCAACAAATAAAAGCAGAAACTGCTCATGGTTTGGGGCACTCGCTCCTCTGGCGTCTGCCCGCCCCCTTTCTTGGTGGTGTATTTTTGCTTCTGCACAAGCCCTTCCTAACCCTGCCCGCTTCTGCTCAAAAAACAGCGCTGGGCTGTGTGAGCTCTTGAAAGTTTGCCCATGACAACAGGAGCTTATTTGTCATTTAGGTGCAGAGACTTGCCCAGTAACTGTCTCCTAGTTATGCTCTAATCACGCACCATGGGAAATCTGTTTCTCTCTCCTGGTTGACCGGATGGTTTTCAGGGTCTATGTGGAAATAGTCCCATGGGGTGGCTGCCATTGTCCTATAGGAACGTCTACATCTTGGTTTTGTTAAAAACAGTTAGCACAGGTAGAAATCTTGACTAAAAACAACTTCTTACCCACTTTAAATAGATTGGAAACTATAAGCCCTGAGATAATTAATTTTTGAAGAAACAAAATGAAATGAAAACAGAAGCAGCAATTTGCACCATCGGGATTACTGCCCCAGGGCGCTGGGTGTCAGGTGTAGTCTGAGGGGGATTCTACGCAGCTTCGGGGATGTCCAGGCACAACAGCGGGCGACGTGCATTTGCCTGGAAATTCAAAGTATGAATCTGCTGTCAGGTGTGTGGCAGAGAAAGGGTGGCTCTCAGGTGGGGCTTCCCTTTGCCAGCTTTCTGCCCTCTTCACCTACTTAACTCTCACCTTGGGCTTTGTTGTTTTTGACTCAACAAAAGAGAGAATAATCAGAATCTTCTTGCTCCTCTTCATCCTGTATGAAGTTTTCTGAAAGCAGCCTCCCTGTCAATGGTGAGAATTCTGTGACACCAGGATGGGTTTTACAGTCATTTTCAGTGACCCTAGGTAGACTTGGGGTTGATCTCATAGAAAAAGTTCAGTGTTTCCAAAACTGTCCTTTAAAGATAATAATAGAAATAATAATAATAATGTAAATTACTATTATGTTAATTATAATATCATATAAATATTTATATGATATTATAATTAACAATGTTGTAGAGGGTTGGCCATAAGGTTTGTGTACAATTTAAAATAGCATGCAATTTAAAACTACACACAAACTTTATGGCCACCCTGTATTATGATACTTGTACAGATTATATAACTATAAATAATAAAATTATAATCAGAGGAATCCTAAGATATGTGTCTATGTGAATTCCTCTAAGCTCACTGGTGTGTATATCTGCAGACACTTGGCACCAGGCCGTGTAGCGTGAGCAGTACTTATTTGAGTTTTGCAGGATAACAGGAAGGGTTAATGTTATTCTGGCACATAAAGGAAAACACGAGAACTGTCCAGTCTGAGAAGTCAGTGCTGGTCTTGAAGCAGCAGTGAGGGCTCCAGTGGGCGTCTGAAGCTCATGGATTTGCTCGGCAGCAGCGGCCAGCAGAAAGGGGCCCCGCACCCGCCTCCCCAGAGGAGCTGGCAGGCCCTCAGCAGATGCAACACCACACACAGCTTCATGAGGGAGCACTTCACTCCCTCCGACTCTGGCTTCCAGGCCGGAGCGGGAACCTTCCAGGAACTACGAAATGATTCAGACCCAAGTCTGCTCCCCAGCCCCCATGCAGGACTTTGCAAGCTTTTGGCCCCTTCAACCCTTCGTGTCTACATCAGCCACGGGGGCAAAGTGTGTCTTCAGCCAAGGGGCACCCTGGGGTCACCTCCATTTTCTGGCTGCCACACCCAATCCTTTCTCTGCACAGCCAGAGGGTCAGGAGACTCAGGAATCCCGCTTGATGTGGTGGGACGCCCGCTGATGGGTGAGGGGCATGTTTCCAAACATACCCTACGTTTCTCTGTGTCACTGAAGACCGAGCAGAATTCTCATTTCGTTTTTATTTGACATAAAAGGCTAACATGGCTTTATCACCTTAAAACCCAGTTCAATTATCTCCTAGTCCAACTTGACCAGTCAGGACTGGCTTAATGTTTGCATGACATAAAAGCCAGCACGGGGCCATCCAAGATCCAGACAGGTGTCCTCAGGACCAGTCAGAGCAGGAGCAGGTTCAATGTGAACGTCATAAGCTCTCCACATTATTTTCTGGAAAATTATCTTGGGGCCAGGCACACGTGTCCAAGTTCACCCCTCGTCCAATCTGACCACAGAATCTGACTGTGTCCTTATAAAGAGGAGAATGCCACATGAAGAGGACAGCCTGCCCAGCACCAGAAAAGGGGAGAAGACAGTCCCTCGTGCACCCCAGAAGGAAACGACCCTGCCAGCCCCCCCCCCCTTGACCTTGGACTTCCAGCCTCCAGGACTATGAGACAATGAATTTCTGCTGCTCACACTGCCCAGCTTGTGCTGCTCTGTCCCGGAGCCCTAGGGCAGCAACACGGCGCCATGCTGCTGCACTGTCTTCCTTCCATACATAAGGGAAGGTCTGCCGGACACAAAGGCCTGTGAGAGGCCAGCCAGAAAGTAACACCCATTCAGAGACTGGGAGAGTGAAAAGCACCCAGGGGATAAGGAGGCCTCATTCACCCACCTGACAAGTCTGCTGAAGAAGACACTTGGCCCCACCAAGGGCTACATGGCATTGCCTGGTGACCGGGATGTCCACCCTCCTACTCATGTCCAGTAATCTCTAGGTATTTACGGAGTCTGCTCGAACAAAGGTAGACAGATCCCCAGGGTCCATCCTACCCAGAGGCTAATCATAGCCACCCCTGGCCCCGGGGCATCCGTGTAGATTGAACAATGGCTTCCTTTCTCCCTTTCTTGCCCAAACCACACTGCCCTGTGATACAGATAAGGGACATGTTGCCCCAAGTACTCTGCAGGAGGAACTAAGAGGTGGTATCTCTTCCCTTCCAAATGCAACTTCTGGCACTTTTCTGGATCTGAACTGCAGAACCTCAGAAAGAAATGGGTGTGCTCCTAAGGATCAGGCAATCAGCTGCAGAGACTCGGCGTGCAGGCAAGAAGCAAAGCCACAAGGCATGAGCTGGGGAGATGGTGGGATTGTCAGTGGCTTTTAACTCACCTGAAGCCTACGCACAACAGGGAAAGCCACTGTGTATAAAAGCCCAAAACTTGTGGACAGCATCTGTGACAGAACAAGACTGTAGTGTTTCCCCACAAACGTGAAGGTAACGCAAAGTAAGAACTCTGAAGACCTGATGGCTGTCAGGGCTGCAGAAGAAACCAGCGGAGGCAGTGGGGTGCCTAGGAGATCTGAGAACAGAGGAGCCCCCAAGTAACCAACAGATACTCGCAGGGAAACCGGAGCAGCAGTGGCTGAAGCGCTGCAGTGAGACGGAGGGGTGTGGACTCTCAGAATGGAGCTCAGGGTTCTCTTCCAATTTAGGACCACAGTGAGGACAAACCACCAGGCTAGCATCAAAATTAAAAAGGACAGAGGCTACCAAGAGAGAAGGTCTAGGTAAAAGTGAGGAAGGGGATTGGGGATTGGGACATTTCAGGAAGTCACACGAATAACAGAAGAGAGAGCTCTGCAAATACAAAGAAGTTGTCCATGGGCGGTGCCTGTGGCTCAAAGGAGTAGGGTGCCGGCCCCATTTACCAGAGTGCCCATCGACCCACGAATGGATTAATATTTTGTGGTACATGTACACCATGGAATATTATGCAGCCTTAAAGAAAGGTGGAGACTTTACCTCTTTCATGTTTCCATGGATGGAGCTGGAACATATTCTTCTTAGCAAAGTGTCTCAAGAATGGAAGAAAAAATATCCAATGTACTCAGCCCTACTATGAAGCTAGTTTATAGCTTTCACATGAAAGCTACAACCCAACTATAGCACAAGAATATGGGGAAAGGGGCAAAGGAGGGAAGGAGGGAGGGTAATTGGTGGGATCACATCTACGGTGCATATTAGAAGGGTACAGGTGAAACTTACTAAATGCAGAATACAAATGTCTTCTTACAATAACTAAGAAAATGCCATGAAGGGTATGTTAATCAGTTTGATGGAAATAGCTCAGATTGTACATGAAACCAGCACATCATACCCCTTGATTGCACTAATGTACACAGCTATGATTTAATAATAATTAAAAAAAAAAAAAAAACCCCGGCTCAGCGCCTGTGGCTCAGCGGGCTAAGGCGCCAGCCATGTAACCTGAGCTGGCAGGTTCGAATCCAGCCTGGGCCCGCCAACCAACAATGATGGCTGCAACCCAAACAAAAATAGCCGGGTGTTGTGGCGGGCGCCTGTAGTCCCAGCTACTTGGGAGGCAGAGGCAAGAGACTCGCTTGAGCCCAGGAATTGGAGGTTG